>JAPTHA010000015.1:10351031-10371156 GCA_029814585.1 Gymnapogon annona
ATCAGCTGACAATTCTATGACATTTCGTTACCAGATTCATTGTGTGTGTCTGTGTAATGACAATAAAGGAAGTCTAACTTTGACCTCCCACTGGCACTAGCACGGATCACATGAGAGTTTAAAACAGCTGTGATGAAAATTTGACATTTTTTTTTTGTTTTTTGCCTTTGAATGTGATGTTTTGGTCTACATAGATAGGTTCCATCACATCACTACAGCAGATTTCTACAGTTGCTCACAGTGGAGTCCTTGTCTTCTGTTGTGTGACATGCAGCAGTAAGGTGTGTCATGGTGTTGTCATGTTCTCAGACTTGAATAGAAAACAGTGGCTCGAGTGTGGGACTGCTGCTTGCTTGTTTATTTATTTTCTGCCATTGGAGAAGATTTTGGCAAAGGAGTATTGGGTTGGTATCAATATACTATGTGACCCCTACATGTCATTGTGATTTACATATTGAACCTTTAAATTGAACCCAATAAAACGTGTCATGTTACTTCTTGTTTTTGCGAATGTGGTTAAACTTACAGAAATGTCTAAATGCTAAATGCTCTAAATGCTGCCTTTTTTCTACTCTGTGCTGCTGCTTTATGACATTTCGTTGCCAGACCATTGGTCTGTGCAATGACAATAAAATGAATCTGAATCTGATCTGAATCTAAATGCTGCGGTTTTTTTAATTGCAGGTTCAAACAGACATATACACACTAGATTTACTCTTTCAAAATGAAGTACATTTGCAACATAATTTTTTTGTAATCATTTCTAATTTCCTCTCTTTCAGCTGTCTGGGGAACATATACAAACATGAGGTACAGTAATATGTTTCTTGTATCGTCCGTTTGTTTGATGATTTGCTATGGTTATTTGTAGCCCAAATGTATAGACATCTCTGACTATATAATCATAGATAAGGACCCACACCAGTGTATTAAAAAATTATGTGGCCATTTCCTGCGTGCTTACCAAGGGATCCAGTACTATTTCTAACCCGGTTAATCTTGTGACTTTATTTTAAATTTGATTTATAGGACGCAGTTGCTGAATCTCTACTGGCAGCACCCAGTGCTTATTTCTTATATACTAAATTGGCTCAAAAATAGTGCTTGTTCAGATAGATTTGTTTTGAGAAACCACTGTGTAGCTTTATTGCAATATAGATTTTAATATTATTTTGGCAAATTACTCTGAATCAGTGTGACTGTTTTTAACTCTCAAAACATACATCTTTGTATTTTTATGAGATGTCGATAATTAATTCAGGCTCCGTAGGCTACACTTTGTGTGTTTCACATAAAACGGTGATGTGTTGCCTGCTCACAGCATGTGTTTAATCATCTGGTGCTTCTCTGTGTCTTTGTGGCTGCCAACTCATCTCCTCTTTTTTGACTCTCTTCCTAGGTCAATACAGGAACACGGAGAAATGAAGATTGATCGAAGAATTGATGAAGTGAGTTAAACTTTTAACCTTGTATTTAAGCAGTTTGAGAAGTTACGCTTTTTATCATGTAAAATTCTGGCAAATAAATGAAGCTGATACTGAGCGTATATACTTCCACTCCTACTCATGAAAGTGCTCCAATACAACCACACAAATACCATTGCACAGCGTGATGATTACCTCATAGTGCAGCAGGTACATAGTCGAGTCATGTCAGCAATGTGGAGATTTTTCAAATTAAAAGTCATAAGTAATGCTGACCGCAAGTTATGTTCAGCTAAATTGTATAACGGAGGGGCAAAAAGATAGCCATTCAACACTACTGATCTGATAGTGAACATGACACTAACAGTGAAAGGCATTGCAGTGTCCCAGTGTCGCACATTGCAGATGAAAACAGACTCACAGTTGATGGTGTAGAGAAGCTCTTTTTTCATCAAACAAAACCTGTCCCAGACTTATTCCTCACAGACAGACAGTACAACATGATATTACATCATTCCAGCTGTTCTGCCACAGTTTTATGTTTGCACTGAAATATCTTGTTACATTTAAGTCAAATGTGTAGTAAACCTATGTCTGTTTTATCAGCTGAAAATGAAATTGTCAGTACCAACAGGTTGTTGCCCTGAGTATTAATAATGTAGTAAAATGTATGCTGACGCCACCTTTAACAAAAAATAAGGTTAAATGTCAGTAGCGGCACATTGTTACAGTCAGACTGTAAAGGCGATGTTGCACATTTTATAAAGTAAATATCTGTATTGGTATTGTTAAATACTCATTGGCAAATCAGTATCTGTACATAATGCGGAAAAAACACTCAAGTGGTAAAGTATGTTACAGGAAATAACAATAATTGATTGGCTTTCGAATCACAGCCTCCTGCACTGCAGTCGGGAGCAGTGATATTTGTTGTGGAATTAAGGTCGCAGGGTGCTTTGCAGCAGGGTGTTTTGGCTCAATTTTACCCACTCTGCGATATTTATGACAGTCTGCTTGTTTGAAAGGCACAACCTAATGAATGCTTGTCACTTTTTTTTTGTTTTGAATCGTATAGTATTGTGTTTGTTAAAGCCCATTTATAAATCGGCTCATTAAAGCTCATTAAATCTCATAAATAAATACATTATTTGTTCTCTGCGGTGTGTAGTCTTGTCTCCCTGATGACTTTGCGGTGAAGCTGTCATTGAAGACATGTTCTGGTTGATGTAGTACTCTCCAGGCTTTCTTCCATAGAGAAGTCAGGTTTCTTCAAATTTTGGAGAAGACCCTAATGATGCAGCTGACACACACCATTATAAAAACAAAAGAAAAGGCTCAAAGATCTTCAATTCAAGAACATTATAAGCTACATAAAGCAGTTTTAGAATAGTTAAAGGAGTGCAGCTTCTGCCGCATCTAAATATACGGCCTAAGGGACAGTAATGATAAGTGCCGCTATGTGCTTTCATCTCTTCACGTCTCTTTTCACTTAAGGCTGTCGCTCCACTCAGAGAGAGGATCCGTGATCTGGAACAAAGGTTTGCATCTCTTTAAGTTCACCAGTGTACATACACATCATCGTATACGTCATGACTGCAATATTTAAGTAGCATGTTCTTTGCAGTGCTTTGAATTGCTTCTGTGACCAACACTGGATTTGAATTCCACTTGAGAAAACAGCTTCTAAAGAGGACCACATGGGTCCTCTTTAGAAGCTGCACTTACATCAAACATTGTGGTCTTGTGGAGGCGCAAGCTATATTGTTACATTTGAAATATACTTTTAAAGCCTAATCTCTTAAGAATGTTTATGGTGCATGTAAACAAGAGCTACTGCAGAAAAATTCAGTAATGATACCCAGGGTGTTTTTTTTTTTGTACAGTAAGTGTTTATTTGTATTGCATCTTTGTAATACCAGTGTTGCATTATGTAAAGGAAAACATTTTCCTTCCTACTTAGTCAAAAATGTAACACTGAAAGAAAAAAATATACAGATTCAGTGGTTTGTTATCGCCCAGCCTTTTATTTCTTTTTGCAGTATATCTAAGTAACTTGGGATTTTTCCATTGTCTTTTATGGAAACATGTTGGAGCCATGTTGAAAGAATATACATTTATCTTCTTATATAGAGAAGTACATCATAAATTACAACATCTAAACTTATGACACTATAATGTGATAAATACCTATATTGTAATAAAACAAAAACTGATATCAAAGTAAATGATTTGTGGAGGATGGATGAAAAGGTGAATGTTACTCATTTATGGTGTATTTGACTATTTGTGACATAAATGGTCGATGAGGATCCTTTTAAGACGCATAGGCTGTGCAGAAGGAACAATGAGATGGAACGTCTGTGCGTGGTAACATCTGGGGTTTATCTTGACAACAAGTCTCTTATGCATCCTCAGAGCCCACTGATCCAACTGATCACTGGGGAATGGCGCCGTCTCCGGCTGATCAATGGCAAACAAACGAACCTGGAATTGATCTGACTCTCTTTTCCTTCAGTTCAGTCAAACGTACCATTATCAGATGTGCAGACATGTAAAAGAGTCAGGGCAGTTTTACTAACAGAGCGTCATTAACTCAACTGAACCAATCAGTTGCCTACAGACGGACGGGATCATCTGATATTATTGACCAATCATGGTACTACACATACACACAGCTCCATTTAACATTCAGAACATCAATATAAACGTGTGTAAACTATAAAAGCTACACAAGAAATCTAAAGTCTAGATGATCTATAGTCCTTCATTTCTCTGTTACTCAGGCACCAAAATCATATTTTTACAAGATGAGCATTCATCATGTTGCACTGGGATGTTATTTTAGGCACGCTTTTGTTCTTGATCATTTTTCTTATATTCAGCTATTCACAAATATTGTTTTTTTCTGTACTATTTTACAGTCTTTTCCCAGGTGTTTATCAAAACCTTTCTCTTGTCTTTCACAGTTTTTCTCAGAAATACCCACCTGTGAAATTCCTGTCAGAAAAAGATCGAAAAAGAATTTTGGTATGCAACGCACCAGTAACAACACAGACAACCACTGCTGACCTCACATGTGTGATAATTATTTTGTTGAGGTGTTTCTATCCCGAGCTTTTGTGTCACACAAAATCCAGCCGTAGGTCTTTATTTCTCCCAATAAATTAAACCTAACAGATTGATAAAATAAGGGGCTGCTAGTTCTAACACTGTCCAAACAGAAATACTGGCTTGAAACCATATAATTTGTGTCTTGTTTTCACTGTTCTCGTCAATATGTGTGGACACACATCAGACTAAGTATTAAGCTCTGGGAACACTACAACGGCAATTAAAGAGTTGAACAACATGGGGAACAAAGCCGAAACATGACAGTACTAATCCAGGGGCATTTGTAGTGTCTCACAATCATTAATTTCATTTTTCGGTCATTTCACAAATGAGTAATTCCACTGCAGTATGAAAACATTTAGAGGATTTAAAATATAAGCAAATAGTGAGTGGATGAATGGATCATTTGTTTCTGTAAGTGCAGTAATCGTTTTGTTGAATCAATGTATGTCCATCATCTCTGGCTACATATTCTTGTGTAGCACAAATCATTGAATTTTTTTTATTTCATCCTTGTCTTAGTCTTTGGATAAATTAACAGAAAAAAAAGCATTAGTGGTTTTGCTCAGCAATTCATTTGAGTTGTTTGACAGCTTTTCATTATTGAGCTACTGTGAGTTTTTCTTATTCTCCAGGGCATTAACAACACATTTACAAAGGATTAAAAGTTGCCTCATGTTGAAGATTTACTGCACAGAACAGTAAATCCACCTATTTACTGACACATTAAAAAAATGCCAAATCCCTGATATTATTCTTCAGCATCCAACAGCACCCAAGCTACAAACCTTTACTTGAAGTAGTCTGGAATATGCCATACCTCTGTTAACCCTTCCATCTCCCATTTTGCTTGGAATGCTACAAGTCTGATAATGTTTCATTGTTTTCAGTAACGAGACAAAAATGTGTTAGAATCGGTCATGCCTCACTTATACTTGTGGTTTCTTCCACTAGATTACTGGAGGGGCTGGTTTTGTGGGTTCCCACTTGACTGACAAACTGATGATGGACGGCCATGAAGTAACTGTGGTGGACAACTTCTTCACAGGGAGAAAAAGGAACGTGGAGCACTGGATTGGCCACGAAAACTTTGAGCTCATCAATCATGATGTTGTGGAGCCCCTTTATATAGAGGGTAAGACATTTACAAAGCACAGATAGAGCACAGTCGCATTTGAAGACGATTACATTGTGCTGGATTTGTTACACTTCACTGACTGTCCATGTCAATTTTATTTTGTGTCAAATTATGTTCAATATTAGTCTGTGCCACTGTTTTCATCCATCTTGTAGTTCTAGTCAGGGTTGAGCAATGTACTGATTTGATTTGGTTAATCCGTTTTTTGCTCTCAGGAAATTGCAAAAACATAAAATTGAGATTATTCCTCAAGACTCGAGGCTTTCAGAAAGTTCTAAATTCCAACTATTTACTGTGAGTGTGTTTCTCCAGTCTTATATGACATACTGTTTTGATGAAAAGAGTATTTCGGAATCAGTCTTCATTTTCAGCTCATGCAGCCAGAAAGCCAATGGTTAAAATATTGGGGAACAAAAATCAGATTGAATTTACTATCCCTTAAAGTAATTTTTAACCATGTGTATTTTAACAAAGCTAGTATTTAAGTACACTGCCAGTCGATAGTGTTTCTCACAATCTCTTCTTGATTAAAAAAGCTATTCTATTCTAGGAATGCATTTATAAACATGATTTGCATGATTACTTTGATTATGTGTAGAGTAAGTCAGACATTTCTGTTTTTGTTTATTTAATACCAGTTCCGATGACCATTATTTTAATCAATTATTATTTGGTCCTTTTTTCCTGAAATGTTTTGTGTGCTAACAAAAACACCCATTGTTTGCTCTGTTTGCGATGTAATGATATACTATTTCGCTGGAAAATATTTTTCAAAAAAGCCATTGAGATGTAAAAATTGTTCTAATTATGCAGCACTTGCAATACGTGTGATGTTCACCAGCCTTTTATCAGTGAAGTACCTTTTACACATGGTCAGCCCTGCAGTCTTAGAACCGAAGCATGCTTCTTAAATGAACAGCAAACATGAACTGAGAAATATTTTAAAAACACACAAATAGTCAAAATATTTATATTAGATCTATATGTTGAGGATATTCAGGAAAATTTGAGTCGGATGAAGTGTTGCTGTTGGAGTGCAGTCTGGCTGTCGGCTCGAGGATTGCTTGATGACAGATCAGTATCAGAGGCGTGTCCAATTTACATTAAGTAGTGTTCCCATGTCACCATTGTCACAGAAGTCTAAGTCTAAATCCACTGCTGAACACAATGTGGTGTGACAGCTTCATGACGGCTGACACAGAGGAGCTGGAAGACATAACGGTAGCAGCATTATACTGTAAATATGCAAAGGGTATCCCAGTCGCAAAAGATAATCCTCAGTTTCATGTTTATCACTAAGGTAATCGGCAGTATTTTCTTTGACTCTTCACAGTGGACCAGATCTATCACCTGGCGTCTCCAGCCTCTCCTCCAAACTACATGTATAACCCCATAAAAACTCTCAAGACTAACACTATTGGTACCCTGAATATGCTTGGTAAGTGACTTCATATAAAAGGTCATAAGTTTGAATATGAATTTGATAACTGTCGCCTGATAAATATTACTATTCTTCTTTATCTTAAGTATAAATGTGATATAAACCATGAAATAGTGCAGATAAAGTTTTAGAACTTTGATTCATGTCCTTTGAGCACTCCACTAACGTTTTTGCCCTGTTGTACATGTAACGTGTGCAGCCGTGGAGCAGCTGACGACCTGACAGATGTCTTAAATCTGTGATATCCAGAGTTTAAGCCTAGACTGAGATTATTTTTTTGTTTATTTCCAAAGACAAGTGATTTTCCTCTGTTTGCATTAGGATTGGCCAAACGTGTGGGTGCCAGACTCCTCCTCGCTTCAACATCTGAGGTCTATGGAGGTGAGTAAAACATTTCCCAACCCCCCACCGCTCCCTTTTTTTTTTTTTACACTACCAGATTAGATGGGGATGAACAAGATCTTCACACAGCCGGCACAAAAGTGACGTTAAAACTACAGCACAGGACTATTATTAATTTATTTAATACGTGATATGAGCTTCTAACATTCTACAAGAACTATATACAAAAGTGAAGGAAGGATGACACAAATGTATTTATGTATTTCTATTCAATTCAAAGCACCTTATACTCCGTGTCAACGGATCTTTAAAAAGTCTTGAATTTGTTTGTCCAAGATTAAGGTCTTAATTATCCTTAAAAATTACAATTAATCCTTAAGGTCTTAAAAATTGCCACAAACACAATAAACAAAATTGCAGTATTTTTCTTACATTGTACAGTGAAATCTTTGTAAGGAATCTGGAAAATTTTTAATTACTGTACTGCATTTTAGCACAGCGGAGTGGAACCAACACCAATCGTTGAGTTGTGGGGGAGGGGGTACTTTCAGGTATACATGTTGACAGCTTGCACTTAGGTAGCTATTGGCACCGTTAGTCATCGGCAAATGTCAGTTTAATCGTAGCTGGATGGATAAACTGACATTTAGGGCAGTCCAGACCGGTTCAAGGAAACAACTACAAAAGCAAGACTGTCAGATCTTTCAAAATGTTACAAGTTGCTGATGTTCAGAGTAGTGATTATGTTTGTCATTTTTTAGCACTTTCAGATCCATTAAATATATATCGACAAAACTATTTGCAATGTAGTCACACTTTTCGCTATCTCTGTGGTGAACGGTCTTAAATCTGGTTTAAGTGGCCTTAAAAAAGCTCTTAAAAAGTCTTAAATTTAACTTCCTTAAACCTGCAGATACCCAGTTATAACAGCCTTTTTGTTTCTTGGTGCTTTTGCATTAGTGATCTCTTATTTTGTCTTTAATTTGCACACGTAGCCATATTAACATTCTCGAATTGATTAGTTTCTGATGCTTTTGACTTCTGTACAACTGCACAAAATGTATGACGATTTAATATTGGCACGGAGTTCTAGTTGACTTCGTTTATAAAGCCATGGCGAATTCTGTGTAATCCTGTATTTACAAGTACAGTATGTGCAAACAGAGAAATCCATGGCAACTGTCTATTAAACAGTTGTGATGTTGACCTCAGAACCAATGAGACTGTGTCACTCAACGCGTTTTGAGCAGATCAGTGAACTGTTTAATACCATCTGAGACGTTACTGCTGTTTGGTTTTACTTTTTTTTAATGCATTATTGTGAAGACTTTCACTAACTGGCACGAGTAGCAGTCCTGTTAACTCATCCATTAAGGGTACCATCGTTATCTTTAAACTGATGTTTGCTTGTGTTTCAGACCCAGAAGTGCATCCTCAAAATGAAGAATACTGGGGTCATGTGAACCCCATCGGTCCTCGAGCGTGCTACGATGAAGGAAAACGAGTAGCAGAGACGATGTGTTACGCATACATGAAACAGGTGACATTACACAAAGCACTGCAACTATAGCATGCATATTTCTAGAGTTCCGTTAGAGTTCATGGTAACGTGTGGTCCCAGTATGACTTTGAACATGAACATGCTATGAAGCTAGTCATTGGGACAAAGTAAGGACAAATCTGCCTTATTTGAACATATGATTCATACTATGTTTTTATTTTTTTAGAGAACAGTTTGGACTCTCACCTATGCCAGTTGCAATAATAATGTGGAGATGAGGAATTCATAGTATCCCTATGGGACAAAATCAGCCCTTGAAAATTTTGCAACTATTTTTCTGATGATGTAACGTCATAAATAATTTCTTCATGTTATGACTTGATTGACGCCAGCCTTTGATGAACTGATACGGCTGATTTCCTTTGCCTTTCTTGTAGGCAGGTGATATTTATTTATCTGCTGTGTTGTCTGCTTCTTCTCAGTCACTCATTATTTTCCTCCCTATTTGTGTGTGAATTCTCAGAACGGTCCAGCCTTCAATATCTGTCCCTGTCAGCCGTTTGTTCCGAGAGACAAGAATATCTCACTTTACATCTGTTGCTCAGTCATGTAATTGAAATTCATTAACATTTAAAAAGTGATGAGTGGAGGTTGTGCATTGGATCAAAAGGCATGTTTTTCCCCTTCGCTCAGACAAAAAAAAAAATTATCACGCAGATGACAAACTGTCGATTGGTGCGATCTGCCTTCACCAGTTGATGTGCTGCATTTTAAACAGCACAGCAATATGTAAAGCACTGCGTTGTCTGACCGTGCTGCTTCCCGTTTCATAATTCAACTTATACAGCTATTATTGATATCAATAGAATTTTGTCCCTACTGATGTTTTATTCTGTTTATAGATGATATTAATTTTTTTCCCTCTAATTCCCACAAAAAAATGAAGGAAAAAAGCCCACTGCTGAAACCCATGACTTATTGTAGAAATATAGAAAGTTGATTCATTTTGCTGCTGCATAAATATGTCACAGTGCCAGTTCTGCCCAAGTTGCATTAAGAAACATGTTTTAAGTCCTATTGCATATTGAATGTAGATTTTCACATCAGGAGACCCATTATTTTTTGCACGAGAACCACTTTAGTGGCATTTGACTGGGTCAGAACACCTCATTTACTTCATAATTTATAGTGTAGTGTGTTATGGGATAATTTTTTATTCTGTCACATTATATCATGACTCACTTAGATGGTTAAACGCACTGTTTGAAATTGTTTACTTTATCTATTAACCCTTCGTCATGACTGTTTTAGTTTGTAAAAATAGAAACCTCTTCATCTAAGCCTTTTACACATGCACATATTTAGAGCTGGCAGTACAGTCACTATAGATCAAAATTTATGAAAAACCCTTGCACTTTTCCATTAACTCCCTTCAAAAGAAATTTGCTCTTAATGTGCATCTTCATTTTCAGATACAAAGCTACAGTGACAAACACGTGGTCATGTTCAGACATCGCAGTTTTGTTCTCGGTTATCCTATTCCGCTATTTTTCCAAATTATTCTTTCATATCCTTAGTTGCACATTAATGTGGTTTTCTATGAAATCTATTCCTAAACCACTCCACTTCAGTGTCCATTTAGAATAGGCACGCTGCAACAAATCGCTGAAGATAAATGCATCAGTTATGTCACATCCATCCACACATGTTGATTGAATGGTGACAAAAGCCCTTTTGTGCTCATTATCTGTGCTTATCATCTTAATATTAATATCTTGTATTGAGTTGTATATGTATATTCTTGAATTTTGTCGTGGCTTTTTTTAGGAGATGTGTGGGGAGTAGTGTAAATGCACATCAGTATATTACAAATGTACATAACAAATCCTAAGGCAATGCAATTGACTCTAAAATATTTTACACTCCATGGACAGATTGGAGTGTAATAGAGTGTAATAATAAGTTGTAATAGTTTATAAAGCACTGGAGCAGTGTGGAAAATCTCTAATCAAGCTGCAAGACATAAAAAAATACTATGTGTGTGATGGCATGCGAAGGTAAATAATAAGAACGACAATAGGTTGAGGAACTGATTTGGTACAGAAGAAGCATTTCAGAGGTGGTCCAGACCTGCCTCAATGCGTCAGAAAACTATTGGAGTACACTGAACTCCATGATCTCCAATGCAGTAGATGGTTCAATATAACGATCTGCCCCCTGTATCTGACAGAACTACATGTACTCACAGATTCAAGCTTTTCTGTGCCTTATGTTAATTAGTCCCAGCGGCACTGCCAATTTACTCAGAGGTTTCTGCAATGGGCCGGTGGTCTGAACCCAGACAGAAAGGACCGACTGTTACTGGAAACAAGACCAGGGGCCGGGGGTCCGTCACGGTCTGGGGACCAGATCAGCGCCTCTTGGCAAGTCGTTATTTCTGTGACACACTGTTAATGCTGAAAAGAGCAGTGAGTTTTTTGGGAGCGATGCGTGCTGTCCTACCAACTTTTTCAGGGGCATATTTCAACATCATTGTGAAAAGCCACAGACGTTACAAAAGCCAGGCTGAGGAGGTGGGGGTGCTACACATCGCCCTGCCCACTGTCCCAACTTTCCCAAGTATCTCATCTGTGTAAAGAAAAATATTTGACAATCACGGCTGCGTGTACTCTTCCACACCTTAAAAATAGTGTACAGGAAGAAGGGGACATTACACTAGTAACATGTAACCAGCCAGCGTGTCCCTGAACATCCTGAACATGTTGTGGAAGAAAATGGTGAAATCATTAAGCAGTAAAAGCTGCCTGCTCTCACCTTTTTACTTTAATGTGTTGCACTCTGAGTATTTACCATTGAAAGGAAACTGATTAACTAATGCATTAAAAAGGTTGTGGTCACACTGTCTGCAGTAATATACAAACAGGGGAAGTTGAACAGCACATACTGTCGTAGTTATAACAACAATAATTGTAAAAATTAATGGCACCTTTCTAACAAGAACTGATGCTTCACATCAGTTAAAAAATTACACGGAATAAATTAACACTTTCATAAAAAAGGATTAAGACTTGTGTGAAATAATAAATGCTTTAATATATAATTATATACTAATAAGTATAAGAAAAGCAATGAAATTTCAACAAAATTGCATAAAAAGGCTTAAGACAGGTGAGATTAGAAATACATTAATATGTGGTTACACACAAACTAATAAAAGCTAACAAGATAAAAGTACAATAAATAAAATGAAATGGTTGGATGGTGATGTGGTCCATAGAGCAGGTCAGTTGCCATTGATGTGTGTCTGTAGGCTGGGTTGCCTCTGTAATTGGGCTTCTGGTTTGATCCAGTTCTGCGAAGAGCGTAGACTGTACATGTGAAGGTACCCTGGATCATCAAACCACCTCTGACTTTATATGGGTTGTGAAAACCACACCGCTACCTTTTTATCATACTGTCCTCATTTTGTCATTGTTCTGAATACATTCGCAGGTTGTGTCCCATTGAATTTCATATTCTGCTATTTCAGGACAATCATCTACATAATCATGTTTTTATTCATGTCGTATGACTAAAAATTGGTGTGGAGTTGGTAGGTATTGATGGGTGAGGCAGACTGAAGAAGGCCACGGGTTTTTGAAAAGGCGTTGTCTCCTAGATTTGTGAGATTAGTGTGAGTGTCCGTGACGTCGTTGACCTTATTCAGTCAGTTTTCGATTGACAGCCTTGTATAAGTAGCCAAGCGCCACCTTGCTTGGTAAGCTGGTTTGACAACAGAGGTCAGTGTAATTTCCTGTGGTGCATTATGTACGTAATTTTGCTTTACATACAAAACCCCTTTTTTACTGTTTTACTGTAGGAAATTGCTGTGTGTGTTTGGGGGGGGGGTGGAGTTATTCAGATCATTGCTGTAGTTTTTTTTAAACTTGAGAATCTTTGGTTGTTTTTTGGGTAGAGACGATCCATTCATCAAGTTAATGAAGGTGAAAAAGTAGCAATTAACTAATACGGTTTTGTGAAAGATTAAAAAAATAACGTGGTAAAATGATCAGTAATGTAAATGATAAAGATCTCTGAAGCTCTGCTAAAGATTTCAATGCATTGTATTGTAGAAATATATATTCAATATATTACACACTAATGTTCATAACAGATTTATGTGACTACTCGGGGGAGTAGTGAGTCACTCTGGCGACCTCGCACAGAGAGAACAGTAATGGCAAGGGGCTGTTGACTAATGCATCACAAAGTAAGTAGATATTGGATGAGAAAGACAACCTTCTGAAACGGCCTTAAGAGTAAAAGAAAATGAAACGATGATTAAAACCTGAAGCGTTGGTATTATTTTCTCTGCCGGGCACCACTTCAAACAGAATGAATAGAGTTAATGCTGAAATCACAGCGTTTCTTCCACACAATTGAGTTTAGCTTACAAATGTACAAAGTTATTAGGGGATGTAACTATCTTTATGGTCTTAAAGTTGTCCTTGGCTCAGACTCAACTGTGACAGTTTTGACCTGGTTTCTACGATTCCAAAACAGATCTTTAATGACTGATGTTTGCTGCTCAAACCACAGAAAACGGAGGGTTTTTAATGTGAGTGTTGTCTGTAAACATTATAGCTGTGAGTTTAGCGCTGATGCTAAACTATCAGCTGGCACAGCACGTGAAGATTGTAAGATAGTGTTATTTTTGCTGATGTCAAAGTACCTGTTTGAAGGAGAAATCTTGGTACTGTGGATACCACTCAGTGTTTAGTGTGTAAATAATGAACTGGACACTTTACTCGGTGTCTGACTCCTTGGTGGTTTTGGTAGGTGCACTGTATGTATGTTCGGATACGTGACTTCCCTCTGCTGTTTAGACTCTGGAATATCAGCACTTCATATGACTTCCGTAAAGTACAAATAACAATGAAAAGTCTGGATTTTCAAGGGGCGAAAGAAGGCTGCACTTGGTTTAAAATAGTAACAATCAAAAAGAGCTTTGTATAGTATAATAGTATAGTATAGTATCCACAGTTAATATTTGAACAGAAGAGGTCAGAGCTCAGCACTGTGTCACCTCGTGGAGTAGCTTTGCTGTTGTTTCAAAGTGTGTACACAGTTATTTGTTTTCGACATGTATCTTATTGATTAATTCAGAAGCTCAGATGAGTTCTTTGCATTTGGATAAATGCATGGGTTACTTGTGGTGTTTTATAAATGTGTTTTCCTCTGAAGAATAAACACTCTGATGTATGGTCAGAGGTATTGTCTCCCTCTCAAACATGCACAGGCAGATTGTAAACAGCCGATGCATGTGTCATCACTTACTTCACTGTTCTCTGTTCACAGGAGGGAGTAGAGGTGAGAGTGGCAAGGATTTTCAACACGTTTGGCTCCCGTATGCACATGAATGACGGACGGGTGGTCAGCAACTTCATCTTACAGGCTCTACAAGGAGAACCTCTAACGGTGAGCATTTGAAGAGTCCTAATGACCACATTGTCTATTGTGTTCTTGTGGTGTTAAATTGGGAGGGTCGACTTAGTGGGGGTGCATAAAATTACGATTTTAGGAACTGTGACACACTTACTTATGGGTTCATCACTTTATAATGAAGTAAAATCGAAGACTATGGCACAGAATCTATAGTGATAAATCTTTAGTTTTGAAGAAGTAGAAAAATTCTTAAGGAGTTCTGTAGAATTTTCTCATGAATGATAACCTTAAAAATTTTAGTGATCAACTAAACATGATTTTTGGGAACTGTAGTTAGTTGAGCTTGCTTTAATGTATTATGTGCATTCAATGTGTCTTTCATAAGAAAGAAATGGAGAAATGAACTGTCGGTGTCAGATCATGCACACATTGTTCATGCACAGATTAAGTCCGTGTTGTATTCCTATTTATTTTATTCATCTTCTGGATCTAATATTGAGGTTTACTGTTAACAAACTGCCACATGATAAATACTGAGTCTTGTGAAAGAAACCAGATGATGAAACGTTGGAAAAGGATGAGTGGCATGCATCTAATCATTTCATCATTTCATCCATCATTTTTGTGAATGAGTTTGAATGCTGTGTGGTGGCATTACCCTGCGAAACCTGACTCCACAATTCTATACTCAAAATAAATATTGCAGCTTCCATGAGTCCAGAATCACAAATGACACTCAGAGGAAACACAGAAACCTTTCCAATCACCTCAAACCAGATGTCGATGTGATGTGACACTAATATCATCACAGCAGGCCTCTGTTTTTGTGGAATGTTCTAAGTAGTTTGCATCAGAATATAATATAATCTGTGATCAATCTCCTGTTTATGTTCCAGGTTTATGGTACTGGTTCCCAGACGAGAGCCTTCCAGTATGTGAGGTAAGATAATGAGAAAATAAACTGGTTTGACATCACTTTCACTATAAATATGGCTGTAGTTGAATATTATTATAATGTGAATGTGTTGTGTAGCTATGTATTTAACAATTATATAATATCATCATCATGACTTGGTGAAAAAGGCATAATTGTGATGAATGTGGACAATATTGCAGTAGCTGACTGTATTATCTATGTGCTTGTCAAGGTAATTGGCAGATTTCTGATCTTTTTGAAATGTGTATTTTTTTCCCAAAGAATCACTTAGTGTTGATTTAATGCATTTTAAGTTTTTTCACTTTTCAATGACACTTTTTCCTCAGTGTCATTGAATCTGTGTTATCAGCATTATCGCTTTTCCTCCCTGAGACCCATTTTACGAGTCTCAGAGAGGAAATGAAAGTTTGACGCTTAACATCTTACGAAATATATCGTATCAATTGCATCCCAAACAAAAAAGGCACGACCTGAATTCTCAAAACTTTTGAACGGCTCCCAAATACAGATAATACAAATGAGAAAACTTGAACACTGCATTTTAAAGGTTGTCACTAAAAACAACCATCTGCCTCTTTCTTTTTCTGACTTTCTCTGATGGGGGATATCGTAACGTGGGATAAAAGAGTGTCGATCAACTTTTATGGGGCTGATAACGATATTAATTTGATCCGTTTGATGAAGACACGCCGGAGATGCATCATTTAAAGACCCTGTCTCTTCAAAGGCTCCATCTGCTGCCCCGTTCACATCAAGCTTGGTGTTCAGAGCAGAAAACCGTCTCCTTTTAGTCGTGCAAAGTGTCACTGTAGCTATATTTAATGAACTAGTTTGTACAAATACTAACACTGACTTGAGGGATTTTCTTCAGAGTCTCTTTTGATGGGCTATGCTTTGGTGCAGTGTACACACCCTTGATAAATATCTGAGAAAATACACCATAAAACAAAACTTTTTGATTGAAAGATCCATTAAAAGAACCAGTTCAGTCGTGTGTACTGTGCTTCTGTCATGTGTAAAGATATTTTTGAAATGGATCGACCATGTGCCACAGCATATATCATTAAAAAAACCTCTCATATTTTCTGATTCAAACAAATTGCGTCCTCTGGGTATTTTTGACCGTGCACTTTAATGCAGCTTGACACTTTAGTGAGCTGTACTCATCAAGGAGGAGTGATCATTTTCTCAAGACAGTTTTAATGCTAAACTTCAGGGTCATATTTCATCCCTTATTAGCTAATAGTTACTGACTGCGTTGGAGTGGTTGGCTCTTAGGGAGAAGGGCCTCATTCAGATTGATGAACTACCATTGTTCTGGGGCTTTAGTTACGGAGTCCTGTTGAATTAAAGAACATGACATTGACGTGTGTTTCAAATATTTACTCTGCAGGACTTCTGGGATGTACCAAATGCATTGTAGCTTTCATGTGTAGGTTTCTTTATATATGGATTCTTTGTAGTACTGTAAAAAACAAACATACATGATGTATGATTCCATGTAAAGCTGTGCATATTTGCATCAACATTCAAGGAAAATATTCAAATATCTGGCATAACCTCGAATAAGACTGAAGCCTTCCAGTTTATTTATGACCGTACTGTGTAGAAATGTCCAGGGAATGGGAATGAGACCTTTTTCCTCGGTATGACCTGTCAAAGTTGTATTTGGTTCATTATGTTACCGTGAATGAAACGTCTCAGACTCTTCATTATGAAGACAAACCAAGAGTGGAGTGGAAATGAAAAAGACGATAATTGCCTGTTCTTTCTGTGTCTGCGCGTGTGATTTGTTCTCCAGTGATCTCGTGAATGGCCTGGTGTTGTTGATGAACAGTAACATCAGCAGTCCAGTAAATCTAGTGAGTTCACGGCTGTGTCGCATTCATGTAAATAGAAAATCATATGATAATGTCAGACGTCGGCACAAAAATAACCGAGGCTTGTGAAATGTGCTTTTCAGGGAAACCCAGAGGAACACACCATATTGGAGTTTGCACGTCTCATCAAAAGTCTCGTCGGTAAGTGATTGCGCTGACAAGGACCGACATCTTTGTAATCAAAACGTCAGTTCCTGAGCAACTGGTCTTTTTACTTGTCTCCCATATGTTTGTTCTACTGTCTCTTTTCATACAGACTTACTCTTAAGGCTAAGCTTCTTCATCGAAGGTCGTGTGTTGGGTTTAGTGTTGTACCGGTTATTGCAGTGTATATTACATTGCATATTGTTTTATTTATAAACCAAAATCTCATACCCACATCTTGTCCATTTGTTAGTCCAGGGTCAGAGCTGTTGACTGTGAACATTGGGAAGGGTTTTGTTGTAACACTAAGTACATCCCTCATATTGCACTGTTAAATATTTGTCTACTGAAATAAGCAGGATTACAGAGGCCTCATTAAATTTCCTTCATGGTGTTTGCCCTATGAGCAGTCTCTATTTTCAAATTCTATGTTCCAGTGATGAAACAAATGAGAGAATGATGATTTTAATTATGATGCTGTTGTGGATGCACAAAGCAGTGAGCCTGTTTTCTTTCAAAAACTGAAGTGAACGATAGAATGTGTGTACAGTTTCAGGGAATGTCTTTTTGCTATCGTTTCCTTTTCTATTTACACAGGGAACATCAACCTATACTTATGTTAAAGTGATGCCTTTTGCTTCTCTGTCTGTTGTTTGTTCATCCCTTGTGCTTGTATTGCTTGCACTGTACCATTTTCTGGAACTACTTGATTCCTGTGCTGTCAGTGACTCTTTAGCCTATTTTCCGCTGACAGTATCCACTTGACTCAAAGTAGTGTTTTTGATATTTCCACTGTATGAGAGCAGGAGCCACCAATATTTCTAAAATTACCTTCACTTAGTTTCCAAGTCAGTTAAGGTTAATACCAAACGACTGACACTAAATGCACTCATTATCGTAGATCAGATTTAGAATCTGGCAGTAACTTTTTTTTTTGGTCATGTGGCAAATATGATTTTGAGCCATGTAACATGTGCATAAATTACAAGTGAGAAATCATATTCTTACATGGAGTAATCATATTTATCTTATCCTTTTATTTCAAAAATTATGACTTACCTCTTCCCTTTTCACATCAGAATACTTTATTCATCTCAGGGGGAACTGCAGCACAAGTCAAGCTGAACACGATGCCACAACGAACCAAATAACTGCGTGGGAAACTGTGGTTGAATGAAAACCTTTGCATGTTTTATCGTAGACTTTCAGTTATCTCCACTGGCAGAATGTGGAATGACATTTTCTTGGATGACGCATGGGCTCGAGTAATAGCTGTGGCTGAAGTGTTCATGCTCACAGCCACCGAGTGTCAACACAAAGACATCACTGTAACAGACTCATCCCTCCTTGATACACCATTTACAATACATCAACAGTATGAAAGGAAACATTTCTTCTCCATTTAAATGCCCTATGTGTGTATTATGGCAATTTATGTGATCAGGCAAATATCAGAGTAACACTTGTGTGCTTCTCTTTACACACTCTGGCAGTGAGCCGCAGTCAGATCCAGTTCCTCCCAGAGGCACAGGATGACCCTCAGAGACGACGACCAGACATTCGAAAAGCCAAGATGATGCTTGGCTGGGAGCCCGTGGTATGTGTGGCGTGGACTTTAATATCCTCACATGCATAATATAAACACACTGTGAACTCTTAATATATTATATTAGGTCTTCAAATGTGTCCGTGATCATCCTATTATGTCACTGTCTGTCCTGACTAACATGATACTCGACATAATCAATATTTAAAGGTACATCTGGGTCTCTACGGATTTTAAAAAGTCTTAAATTTCTTTGTCCAAATTTAAGGCCTTAATTAACCTTAAAAATGACAATGAATTCTTAAAACCACCAACACAATATGCACAAAATTGCAGTATTTTCTTACGTTGTACAGTGAAATCTTTGTACATCTTGTTTTTTTGACTTTTTCCTTGACCGTACCAGGGTATGTCGATATTTATTGTCATCTGTAAGTATGTGAAGCCCTTTGAGACCTGTTGTGTGATTAAGGGCTATATAAATAAAATTGGATTGATTGATAAAGAATCTGACAAATGTGTAATTACTGCTCTGTATTTTAGCACAATGGAGCTGCAGAACAAGTTGCCTATGTTCTGCCTTCAGAGTTGTGATCTTAACATTTGTTATTTTTCAACACTTTCAATTCCATTAAATATGTGGACAAAACGATTTGCAATGTGGTCCAAATTTTTGCTATCTTGCAGATGAAAGGTCTTTAAATTTGATTAAAGCGGCCTTCAAAAAAGGTCTTCAAGAGTCTTAAATTTAACTTCATTAAACCTGCAGATACCCTGTACAAAAAAATTTACACTTTTTTTTTTAAACTTCAACAAGACTAAGGCATAAAATATGCAGCCACGTGGTTTATAAATAATTTAAGCATCTCTAGTGGTTCCTATACAGTGCATTTTGCTGGATCTGTCCTTTTCACACATCAGAGTGGAGGACCTCTCCCTGCACTCATCCACCCAAACCACAGCCAAACACAGTCTGTCAGCTCCACTTAAAATTGGCTCAATTCGTTCACAGTCAAATAAAAGGGGATGTTAGAGTAGGATTTCAAGTTTCCCTGTAACTTTGCTCTTCATCATTATATTCCCAATGCTGAAGGATATTGATCTGTTATTGTTAGAGGTGTGTGGTAATGGGTTGAGTTAGACTTAGACTTTCTTTATTATCATTACACAGACACACACAATGAATCTGGTGTAACGAAATGTCATAGATTGTCAGCTGATAACACAAATAAATATG
>JAPTHA010000015.1:10386357-10397195 GCA_029814585.1 Gymnapogon annona
TCTTTTCCTCAGTGCCACTGTCTCTAGTCCATACAACATGGCTGCTCTCACCACAGTTTTATACACCTTTCCTTTCACGCTTACATATATACTTAAAATAAACCTCTGAACAGATGAAACTGTTCACCATGTTCATAACCTGCACTTCAAACTGTCCAAAAAAAAAAATAGACTCCTCTTTAATCTATCTTCACTATCTGAATTTTAGTCTCGTAGAATTTCTAAAACTAGAGCACTGGTGTGACGCACTGTTAATGGGTAAATACTGGTGTTCATAACTCAGTCATATTACTGGTGAAGTAATGATAACAAATGTGAAATCAGCAACACAGATTTAGGTGAAAACAGGTGCTTTTCTCTCCAATCATCACTGACCGGTGAAATCAAAGCAATTTAAAACAAAAACTGATTTGAATAATCCTTCCCATGTTAAAACAGTGCTGCTGAGGTGATTAATTATGAATATGACTTTTTTTCTTTGCGCTCATTTCTCACAAACTGTAATGCTTCACTGTCTCTTTACTCAGATGAATAAGATTAGATATACCTTTATTTGTCCCACTTGGGGATATCACTAAAACCGAATGATTTATGATGGAAGCCAATTAGATAAAAGTGTGTGGTATCCATAGTAGGACTAATAAAAGGTGATAACTGTTTATTTTGTCTTTTGAGGAAATCACACCTTGTTTGGATGGTCCATCGAGAGAATTCACATGACCTGTACCATTTCAACAGCAGACAGAGAGTATTGTGATGTGAAGCTGAATAAATAAAAATATAGTAAAAAAAAATAAAGATAAAATAAAGCAAATACTAAAATGAAAACACAGTACTGTAATGTATATATATATATATATATATAAAGATCGAATAAGTTAAAAACTAAATGAAATAAAATGGATACCAATTGGAATGGGGAGGTAGATTGATGTGAACACAGTGCACCAGCCTGAATGTTTGTAGCTGTTGAAATGTCACTGCCGCTGTAAACTCCCTGTAGACGGACTCCAAACGTCACCGAATGCACAACTCCGGCACTTTTGTGACTTTGTATTTTTAACTCTAGGTCACTCCCTTGCGTGACTTCATTAAGTCTTTTCTTTTTTCCTCGTAGCGTCCTAGGGTCTTGTGACTCACCGATGACTCGCTGTCTCGTATGAGGAAGTCTCCCTCCTCTCCTCTCTCATTGAGGACACACTCGGCCTGGTGTCTGGTGATGTTGCCATAGTACCAGTCCCTCCCGGCGAACTTCCCCATGCGGGCCGGTGCTATGAAGCGGTTCTGCGGGGAGCCGGACATGGAGGAGGGCGGACCGGGCCGCTCGTCCAGCACCATCACATAGTTTTTAGGCACCAGGCCGACCATGCCGCGTGAGTTCCTACACCTCCACCACTCCGGGTCATTCTCCGGCTTCTCCACCACCTCCATGACCTCGCCCTTCTCAAAGTTCAGCTCCTCCTCCGTCACGGGGCTGAAGGGGTAGAGCGTTTGAACCAGGTGCAGAACTCCACCCTGGCCGGCCCCGCCCGCGCGCCCGTTGGCCACCAACGTCCCTTGAGAGCCTCCGTAGCCCCGTGAGGCATCTCCCTCCCCTCTGTCATCTGCGCCGCCCAAATCCTCCTGGACGTAATTGGAAGGAAACCAGCCCACCCGGCCCGCCTGGCTGCCTCGCCACCAGCCGTCGCTACATTTCTCCATCACGACGACCCTGGAGCCCTTGACCAGGGTCAGCTCGTCGTCCCTCTCTGCTGTGTAGGCGAACTTAACCACGGCGGGGATGTTAAGGTCGTAGATTCTCTCTGCGGCGCCCCCACCCCCTCCTCCACCGCCGCTGCCATTCGACGGGTACTCTGTGTCAGAGCTGGGCGTTGGGGATGCGTCACGAGCGCTCGTCTTCCGCTTAGTTTTTCCAAGTCCTGCAGCAACATCAAAAAGAATAAACATGAGGCACAAATCAGAACATATCCAGCAGCCAAATGAACACACATCTGCAATGAATAAGAAAACACTGCATAAGATGGACTTCCACTAGTTTTTGTTTTACATTTTATGGATGACTCATCGACAATGGGAGCAAAAAATAATTGATGCAGCTCTTATGGAGCGCCAACAAAACCTGATTATATCACCACTGCTCCTAAAAACTTATTTCAGATTTCTTTCTTTTTTCTTTTTTTTTTAAACCTTATGATTCATCTTCCCTCCTTCCCATATGACTTGATTTCTCACAGTTAATTTTGATTGACTTTTTCCAACATCAAAATGTTTGAGGCTGAAACTTCAGGAGCTCAACACAGCATCGACATCTAAAATTCATATTCTGGTTAAAAGGGTTGTTTGTAACTCATCAGCAGATGTGAATCAACTTTAGCGTCAACTTTAACTCTGGCCTGGTCTTCAGCACGAGATCTCCTACGGTTAAGATTGGTTCATCACCACCACTCACGCTTTTCCCTCAGAAGAGAAATTTGATCGAAATGTTTATTGTGGAAACCTTAAATGTACAAATCAGAGCTTTATTTTAGTGTGGACGCAGATGGAGGTGGCTGAGAGAGCAGAAAGCAGATTTCACAAAGCAGGAAACACTGTGTCCTTTGAGGGATAAGGCAGGTTAGGTCAGCAGAAAACTAATTGAGGCCGTGAATTGCACTGATAGTCCCTCACAAGCCAGGAAAACAACTTTAGAAAGAGATGATGCAGGAAGCCCTATTAGAGAGCTCAGCAGTGAAGGATGTGCCGATGCTCTAATTAATAAAAAAAAAAATAAAACGAGCATGGAAATGCTCACGCCCAGCTACTAGGATCACTGCATGATTCATATTCTCATACCCAGAGAAATTAGATTGCTCATTATCTGCTTAATATTCCGTGGACACATGCTGTATGCGCACCTATTCCAATCAAAAGGATGAAAATAGGCGGAGCAGACAGGGAATGAAAAGTGGAGCAGGCACCGTGGGCTTGATAATGACAGGTATATCCAGGATCAAAGTCAGCACCTGTCTTACCCATTTCTGACTTCACCGTTTGTGTACGCTCAAAGACTGGATTTTAAAACATGCGTTTGCACACTTCAATTAGACCTTAAACTTCTTAAAAGTCTCTCCGTAGAACACAACCAAGTAGGTCTCCACTTCAGATTCCTCTAAAAATAATAACGCTGCACTGTGTGTTTGACTACGCTTAAACATTTGGTTCCACAGCCCACACCCTGGGCTGCGTATGCATATGCGTGTGCTGCTAATAACTAAGTGAGAGTGTTTCTGAATGTGAATTTCTTGACAGCTAATCACCCGGTTTGTGCCACAGAGCCTGCTGCTGAAATGCCACAGAAATGTCACTGCTGAATAGATCATTTACATTGTTTGGAGAATTGCTAGGGTTCACCCAGAGTAGCATGAAACTTGTTGGCAGAGAGAAGACGAGGAGGAGAGTGGCGGAAAAAGACGAGGAGTCCCTTGGCAGCTGTTTCTCACACACACATAGTAGACGGAGCACATCAGAGGCCACAGCTGACAAAAATGCAAAGAGAAGGATGAGACGGGAATAACAAGCAGATCATGTTTATGGATAGAAGTGAAGAGCCTACACATATAATAGTGCCGTGAATCTCTTGACTGTTAGCCAGAAACAAAGGTTTGACTCCTGCACCTACTTCAGGTAGTCCCACGAGAAAAATAAAATACCCGATCACTTGACAGCAGCCATGCATCACAGTCCCTCAAGCCATGTGAAAACACTTCCTATGCAGACACACCTTTCTTCTTCACTCATTTCCACTTCAAGGCTCTGGCCTGCTGGTTAGAGAAGAAGTGGGCTATATCCTCTCCTCCCACACATTGACTCCCAGCCCTCATCGACCAGATTACCAAGCCTTCAACTTCATATGCTTTGAGTGCTTCAACTCAAAAGGATATGGAGTTGATGAAAGCGTCCATGACTACATGTTGCAGCACATTACTTCACTCTATAGCTTACTGTGCCCAAGCTACGGTGAGTTCACAGTGTCACCCCAACTACGAGTATTGCAACCGGATGTAGTCATGAAGACGTAAACAAAAAGCACAGCCAGGCACTTGCATGAAGCAACTGTTTAAAAGAGCACTTGAAGTAAATCAGAAACAAGCTGAAGTAGCTGGTGTAATGTTAATGTTAATATTTCACACGTGCCGCGGGTATCGTAAAAACCAGTAAAACCTGCCAAAAAACCTCAGGCAACCAAAAATATTTGTGGGCAGGCGTGGTGGTTAAACAGGAATAAAATCCCGAGAAGATGAGAAGAACTGTTGCAAAAGATATTAGTTCCAGGGTACAAACTGAACCTCAATTACGATAAATATTTGATGCTATTTTGCCCTCATTAGCAAAATACAGAAGTTAATAGGAGATGCAAAAAGGAAGTACAGATGTAGAGGACTATGACATCCATCTGCTGTAATCAAACCGGGGACACTAGGTGAGCGCTAAAGCTGCAACGCATCTGTATTTTTGCAATTCAGAAATAATTTCATGTTCTATTAAATGTCAGACAATAAAGAAAAGTGTCGGTTTTTTCATAATCTGAGATGATCAAAAAGTCTTGCTTGGTCCATAACCCAAAGATATCTGGTTTACTGTCTGGTTTAGGGGTAAAGAAATGAGGAAAAATGATCATTTATTCAGTCCACAGACGTTAGTAGAACTCCATTCAGAATCCTTTCATTACAAAAACCTAAAAGGCAAATACGGAATTTATAATCAGCTATAACAATGAAAGACTTGAAGATGAAAGCAAAAAAAATGATCTTTTATTTTCCCATAAACTAATTAAACCAATTATCAAAATCATTTCACTTCATTTAATCATTGAGTACTTGAAAGCAAAGTATGTGTAAGGTCATTGTGCTTTCAGTTGAAACAATGATACATGACAAACTGATGACGTGGTGTGAGATCATGTGAATAGTTTCTCTGACGTAAGGAAACCATGTTCACAGATGACAACGATTCAATGACAGTTTAGTCCCATCAAGTTTTGGCACACGTTACGATGAAAAAGACACATGACTCACCAATGCACCGTTTAATGATCAACTTGAACTAATGTTCATAAAGTCAATCTATCTTGAATAAAACAATGGTTGCACGTCAAACTAAATTACATATTGGACATGTTCCAGCATTCAACGGGTTTTCTTGTGAGGAGGAAGTTACAATTGACAATTAACTTAAATCGAAATAGGGATTTCTTTGAATCTGGACATGGTTGGAAACATTTGATGTTCAAGTACAAAAACAAAACCAAAAAAAGGTTTTGAATTTTTGTACATTTTAATGCGGAAATACTTTCATTACAGTATGCCTTTAATACTCTTGGCACAAAACAATGAGAACGCTCATTGCTCTTATCGACTCAGACCATTTTTAGTCTATGAATTCTTGAGACACTGACAGAAACCTCAGCTCTTATCCAGGAGGTTTCGGCCTGAACCGTTTACCATATGTTGTGGTTGAGACTTGAAGAATTTTTGTCTCATATCACAGCTCAATGTACGGGAAACAGACCAATTTCACCAACTCTTCCAATAATGACTAGCATTAAAAGAACTGAATGAGTCGCATTGGACGGCACATACAGTATAGAGTATGTAACGCTGGGCAAGGAAAATGCTTTCCACAACTTTGTATTCAACCACACAGTCGCTCGCAGTTGGCGGCAAAAGCAGCAACAGAGTACACACTATTGGTGAGTACTGACCCAGATAGAGCAATTACTGTGGCCTTTTCCAAATTCTTTCTGCCATTACTGTTTTTAGTGGCTCAGAGAGAAAACTGGGGCACAAAGCAGCATGCTGCCATTTACAATTCAATTCTGCCCGGATGGATGTCGATGATACAACCGCATTAAAATTAATGAATGAGGAGGAAAGCTGGAGATAACAGTGATCATAGAGACTGACTGCGAGGCCCAAAAGCGAGACGCCGACTTATTACAGAGCTGAAAAAAAGACAAAGACCTGTAAATATGGATGAAGTAATCAACCTCCGAGCCAATGAGATTCTGCGTTTGAGCGCGTGAATAAGATCCATTAGCCTCTGACCTCAGCCATTGCTCATCGCCTCATGAAAATGTTCTCGCCTATTGGATTTACTCAAGCTTTTAACACTGAAAGAGCCAAGGCACGGACACAGACTACTTAGACTGAAATGGAACTAGGCCATAATGTTGTGGTCAATGTGTTATACGTTTGGACACACAGCGAATCCATCATTGCAGTGCGACCATTAGGCTGCAGACTTCTCCACTAATCAATCTGCTGATCACAGAAAAGCGGAGAGTCCAGTGACAGAGCAGGGTTAATGGAAACAGTATTGGGTGTAGAATAACAGGGAGGACGCACACAATGAGCGCTGCCGAGGGTGACAGTGGCAGACTGTGCCAAGCTGGCCCACATAGAGCTGCCGTTTCCCCCAGGGTTCGTATCCTCAGCCTGGGGGAGTCAGCACATTACAGCAGACTGCCTTCATCTCTCTGGGTATTCTCTGCTCGCTCCTCTAAATATGGCTGCCTTGTAGGGCTACGCGGTTGCTATTTTTGTCAAGATTGAACTTCTTGATCGTTCTGTCTTTGTTAGAATTTCCGCCAGATGTTTTTATTTTCACTCCATCTGCGTCTCCGTCTCTCTCTCTCGTTGGACCCTGACCAAAAAGAGGCAAGTCATGTGAAAACTGTCAAAACAGATGACTTTCTTCCCTACCACCCCATCCCGCTTTAGCAAAGTGGAGCAATCCCATCATTTTCAGACTCATTTCTTCGGTCTTGACATGGACTCCGTACCCCAGTTTAGCGCACATCTATTCACCGCTGTCGTCTCATTTTGTTGCATATGCTTTGTGCTGTTCCGCAGCTGTTTTATATCTGTATTGTGGTGATCCCACTCATACGTCAACACCGTGGACACTTCCAGACATAATGAGGCCTACACCACCTCCAAATAGTTAACTCCAAAAGTTAAGTAGGTCTGATGGTTGTACACAGCCTTTACACAATAAGTTCTCAGATCATTAGGCAACATACCGCCACACATTGTCAGATTGATATTAAAGTTTGTCATCATAATGATCTCACAATATATCTGGTGTTCACTTCAGATTAGACTCAGAGTTGTCATTGCCTTAACAGTTTTTAGTTCATTAACAAGTTAGTAGACCGGTCGGTAAAGAAAATGAAACAAACTTTATGTAGGTACAAAAGACTGAAAAGTCATAAACTCTTATTTAGTCCTACCCCTGATCTATGGGTTTTTATTTATTCTTGATTATGTATAGACATATCCATACTTATCCCCAGTTTATTTAGTTTTTCTGTTTCCAGTTGTGCTCAAAATGATAACAGTACAACATGACTAACCAGATCAATCACCGTTTTTGATATAAGTGATACTACTACAAGGCACAATTTACCCCTAGGTGTAGTAGAGTCAGTGGAACCACTAGATCCAGCGTTCATTATATGCGTGCTCCTGAATCTGTCTAATTGAATAATTCATTGAAAGCAGCGTGTTCAAAAATCATAGCAGTGGGGAGTTCAATCAGTGAGGTCATTCATTATGTGAAGAAACAGGTGCCGTTCAGGTGGCCCTCATTCAAGGATGAAGCCAGCGCATGCACGTACAATTCTCTCTGAAAACCTGAGAAAGATGGTCTGTGCAAGGCATTGTTCAGAAGAACCGATTGGTTTAATTAAAACGTTGATTGGAGAGGGGAAACCATATAAAGAAGTGTTGAAAATCATAGGCTGTTCAGCTGAAATGCTTTAAAATGGAAAGCCAAACCAGAGAGACGTGAAAGAAAACTACACTACCATTCCAATGGATTGAACAACAGTCAGAATGGAAAAGACGGAGTCAATCATCAGCTGCAGGGAGATAATATATGGTCTGAAGTTACTTGTGACTACTGTAACTATTAGAAGACACTTGTATGAGGCTAATCTGTTGGGGAGAAGCCCCCACAAAGTCCCACTGTTAAAAAAAAAAAAACACGTGCTGAAGAAAATACAAGTAGCCAAAGAACGTATGGACTAGACTAAAGAGAAATGGAGAAACATTTGGTGGACTGATGAAAGTAAGATTGTTCTTTTTGGGTCTAGGGGCTGCAGACAGTTTGTCAGATGACCCCCAAAACACTGAATTCAAGCCACAGTAGAATCAGTACATAGTACACTCAGTAAACTGTACACACAATACACAGTACACTCTGGCGACCGTGAAGGCTGTTTCTCTTACAATGGTGTCGGGCCATTTTATGACATACCAGGGTTCATGGGTCAATTTGTTTATATCAGAATACTTGAAGAGGCCACACTGCCTCACACTGAGGAGAATTTGCCCTTGAAATGGATGTTTCAACAAGATAACGACCCCAAACACACCAACCAGTAAGCAAGCAGCATCTTGGTTCCTGACAAACATAATGAAGGTTCTGGAATGGCCAACCCTGTGGGGTGGCATAAAAAATGGTGGGGTGGCATAAAAAATGCAGGAAGAATTGTGGAAGGTTGTCAAATCATCCTGGGCTGGAATACCTGTTTACAGGTGCCAGACGTCGGTCGATTCCATGCAGCACAGATGTGAAGACGTTCTCACAAACAGTGGTAATACAACTAAATATTAGTTTAGCGATTCACAGGAATGTGAAACAAAAACTTTTTTTTTCAGTTTACTGACTAAATATTTGAGTTTGTAATGAAAAATGCAGACAGAGTGATTTGTTTGTACAGCCCAATATAATGTTTTCCTTCATTTTCTGTAAAGTATTTAAAATACTGGTACTGATACATGTTTCTTCATGTTTTGATGTAAAACATAATGTCTCCAATGAATGGAAGTTTAGAAAAAAGTCTTCTGAAAATCTTGAGATTTCCATGCTTTTTAAAAAACACTGCTATTATTTTGAACAGAACTGTATATCACACTAGTAGGTCAAGTTATTTTTTATTTCAAGCTTAGAAAAAAGAAAAAAAAAAGTTTGACATCAACATGTACAAAAACTGTAGGAAGTTCTGTCTGTGTTTCTCACAGATTTATTGCATCGGCAACGGGCCTTAAGAAGAAGATGGTTTTAGAGACAGACTACGTGGGCATTTACTAAAGAAAATCAATATTTATTTATTAACTTAATCGTTACTGGCTCCCAAGAGGTTTCAGCACCACTGGGGTTTCAAAGGGAATAAAGCTAAACTCACCATACAGAGCAAACCAAACCGCCAAAGAAGGCAAATAAACACAAACTGATTTCACAGCTGTATTTCTACTTAGACATTAGTTCTTCAATGATATAATGCCATGTGATACTGATAAGAATATTCATTTACACCTTCACAGAGTCGGCCTGTTGGCCCTTCCTGGTTTTTACTGCAGCAGCTGCTAACGCTTATCACACATATATGGAAAAGATACCATAAACTGAATTTCAATACCTAAGGAGGGAACTTTTGTACATTTTTACTAAAGCAGATCCCATTTGCAGCTGTCTGTGAATAGAAATGCATTCTACTCACGCACACACACGCGTTGTATAAACCAATTATGTAGGCTTCTCCACTTGTCATCGTCAACTGAAAGCAATCATGTGGCGCTGTTGTGACTTAAGTCTTTAATTTTCATAGATTATTTGTATAGAGCCCATGGGGAAGCTGAAAGCTCGCCTATTGTATGACAGCGTTACTCCTATGCAAAACTGAAAAGGATTAAAAAAAACATATATATATATATATATATATATATAAAATACACACACACAAAATCTCTTGTGGTACACCGTGGTAGTCTCTACAAAATTGACAGCTACAGCTACATGCACAGTCTAATGCATTCTAGTCTGCCAAAGAAACAGCGTGCTGACGGATAAAGCGATGGCCAACTCAACGATCCCTAGGGTGCACAATGACAGCTCCATGCTATGACAGACACACAGCGAAGGAATCATTTTACTTGTGGGAAAATTGAGACTAGCGTACATGCATGCACTCCGAGAGGCCTCTGTTTATGACCACAGGGAGCAGAGTGGACCGAAAAGGAAGGGTAGGGATTTTCCACTTTTACCCAAAATATTCTACAGACAGCGACAGCCAGTGCGCAGAGGAGATCTTTAACGTCCGACAGGAGTGAAAGTAAATCCTCCTTACCCAGCGTGTCTTTGATGTTCTTCACCAGCGAGCCTTTCTTCAGGCTGTTCTTGCGCTCCACATAGTTGGATGGCACATACCCCGTCTGGTTGGAGGCGTTGCGGACGCGCCACCAGGTCTTTGAGTCGTCTAGGAGGTAGAGACGCTCATTTTTACGGATGTCAAGTTCCTGGTCCTGCTGGGCCGTGTAGTCCCACTTGGCTACAACAATCACCTCCTCTGTCATCTTTCATGGAGTCCCCCTGAGGAGAAAAGAGAGACGGGGGGTGTGCAAAATTTAAACATCCAAACAGGTAGAATCACACAGGAGGAGCTGGGAGGGAATCCACACCAAGGCTCCTACAGGTTCCTGCAAGTTACAGCAATACAGTCTATTGCATTAGTTATTGTGGGGGGATGCGGGTAGGCTGTTGCTGAAAACTATCCTGGACTCAAACAGTCAGCAGAACTTAATAATGCCAATGACACCAAGGAAGAAACAATGCGTCAAATGAATAAACCGTTGTGTGAACCTGGAGAAAATAACCTACTGGATGAAAAAAAGTAGGATGTACTGCAAGACATGGAACCATTTATAAAATACATGGAAAATCAGATTCAGATTCAGATTCATTTTATTGTCATTGCACAGACCAATGGTCTGGCAACGAAATGTCATAAAAGCAGC
>JAPTHA010000015.1:10454085-10473754 GCA_029814585.1 Gymnapogon annona
AATACATGTCAGAGTCAAAGCTAAATGTGGTCTGACAAATGATTGTGTGTGTGTGTGTGTGTGTGTGTGTGTGTGTGACATTTTTATTTGCCATGCAGGGTATATTATAATTTTAAAACAGCTTTGTAATATGAAAACAATCCCCATTCACCGAAGCATTTTATCCAAATTTCATATCTCTTACAGCACATTAGTCCAAAATGAAGATGCTTATCCTCGTGCCTAAAACTAAACCAGAGCTGTGTTTTCTGGATTTTTTTTTATCCAGCTGTGACCGCAGATGTGATTACATAGTCATTTAATTTGAGGTAATAAACAAATGGACTTCAGCAACTTTACCAGACACATGTCTAAACATACATGACTCGTGTCGTGTACTGGGAAAGGCCTTCTCATGGAATGTGAGATAAATAAATCCGTACTAAATGTCTGTTACAGTCACAGTAATTCAATTAAATCTATTATATTTTCCCAGTCACGTCCTCGGAAGTAGTACAACATCGTCTTCTGTTTGGTTCCTGTCATCTGACTTAAATTCTTCCTTCATTACCTGTCTAATGATTATTCCATTACAAAGTTTCTTCAGTCCTTAGATAAAAGTATGCATTTACTATTTAGTAGTCTTCCTGTTATAAAATAGACTCTATTGGAGTTACTATTCCTATATTATATGTAGCTTTAATGTTAATTATACTAGTACATGATGTAGATTTTATTTAGGGTTAGCTAATTTAGTAATATATGATAATGTGTGTTTCCTTCAGTGCAGAGTGGCTTCAATTTGGATGTGACTCTGTTGTGAAAAAACAAAAACAAATCAGAATCATATATGAGTGAAAAGTTTGAATTTGGGTTACTTTTGTCTGCATTATAAACACAGCCACAGTCTGGATGGAAGTTTTTTTTGGTGTGCCATGCACGCTTGAGGAAATGCATTCCTGCAAAATGCCATTAGCCTAATCTTAACCCTGCCATTTTCAGGGTGTGGATGGAGCCTGAGGGATACAGTTCCTCCGTGATGCACAGGCCACTCTCAAACAATGAGTGACGATCCTGCTACCACAAGATGTAAATACAAACACATATTCCGGCAGTGTGCAAATAGAAATACCAATATACTGCAACAACACTGGCGCTCTAATATCTCGTTGGATGAGCTTTAGCTTCAACAAACAATTCAATGTGGCCTTATTTTGATATGATCCTGCATAGTCACACCCTCTATTTCCATCATTTATGGACATGTGACATCATTGCACTTTGACCTGACCGACTGAATCAACCCCAGATCATAACACTGTCCCCACAGGCTTGTACTTTAGTTACTAGGCATGATGGGTAATGACTTCATCCACCTCTCTTTTCACCCTGATGCATCCATTAGAATAGAGCAGGACCATCAGACCACATGACCGTTTTACATTGAAACATAGTTCAATATTTGTACAGTTAAATCCAGGTAAAATAGTTTATATATAACTGTATCAGTCTGAGGAGTCAAACCAGTACTTTTTCTTAGTACTTACTAATGATTCTTGGGTTTTTACTGAAAGAGGATCTGTAGGTGGGACTTAGACTAATGTAAAATACTCTTAAGTAAAGGACCCGAATGCTTATTCCGCCACTGCATATAAACATAAGTACACACACATACACACAAGGCATTAGATGATTTAACACTTTGTGAGGGACCAAACACTTTGTGGTGTGCTACAAATAGAGTACTTCAATCCTAATAGAGCTCTGCTGACGCAGTTCCTCACTCGAGTGTTCAGGGACCACCGGGTCAGGAAAGCCTGCTTTACACAGTGGAGAGATAGAAAAAGGCATGGAAATGGGGGGGGGTGGCAGTGTGAACAAGACTGTGGGCTGCAGAAAATAGTGTTACATTTCTGAGAAACCATGTGGATGTCTGTCATTACCAGGTCTGGATACCATATCTGACACATCAGAGCTTTAGGATTCAATGTGTATTCCCCTGTGAGGAGAAATATAGGGAGGTATAGACAGATGAGTCACACGAGCAGGGGGAAATCCCTTAGGAAAAACACTCTTTGACATTTGATCCTTGGCATCTACTCCATTGTGAAAAGATGAAATATTGAAATCGAATATTTGTTTACATAACATCATGCATGTGTTTGCGTATGCGTGACTTTCACAGTTAGTATAGCGAATAAAAACTCAGACTAGCGGTGAAAAAATAACCTTCATTACAGGAATAAGGTACAGTATAAAACAAAATACATCAAAGGATTTTTTTTTTCAATTTCTTCCCCCCAGTGTGTATGATTCATGCTGTAAAATGATAAAATGGATTGGCACAATAAGGGATCTTTAATAATAAATTTGACCTCATGTAATGTTTCGTCGTCCATTTTTCATACATGATTAATTCAAATCCACTGAAACTAAATAAAACTTCAATCAGTTCCTGAAAATAATGACACATTCCAAGAAAGAATGAAATATAATATTAGATACCTTTACAAAGAATTACTCTTGTGTTTCTCGTGAAGTGTAGAATTGTCATAGTGACAAACACTGAGATAATGTGAAGAATAGAGCAGCCGTCTACCTAAAAGCTGGGGAGGAAAAACAATCCAAAGGAGAAAGATCAGTTTGACGTGAGCGTGTGAGTAAATGAATCAGAGAAGGAGTATGTGACATGGTAAATAACTGAGTGACCTTAAAAGGCCACATGGTCTGACGGGTGAATGGGTGAGTGAAAAGGGGGCCACAGGGTTATCTCTGTGAAGCACTACTGTATTTATAGATCTTCTGTAAAAAGAATCCCTGTGCCTTCGCTACCTCCCTTCTGTGGCCCCTCCCTCTTTTTCAATTAGTCCCTGATGGGTGGAGTAATGCAATCAGGAGTAACTTCAGCTCACCAGGAGCCTCCTCTGTCAGTCTGCTCAGACTCAGCACAGGCACACACTCCTCACACAGGAAGGTAAGACCCAGCTCTGTTCAGCTACTCCACTCTCCATCCCTTCACTCGTCCATCCATCCACCCCCCCTCCATTCATCCTTTCACTGGCCTTCATTCTCCATGTCTTCCATTCTCCAGGTCACAGCTGTGGTCTGACATCCTCCTATCTGCCTCTACATCCACCTGCTCACGTTCTCCCTTTTTGCACTCGCTCCCTCCTCACTATTTATCTCCCCCTCTCCATCTACACCACTTTCCATACTGTCTCGGTGACGGTTCACGTCTACTTTTTCCTCTCAAAAGTGCACAGATCCAATGCACAGAGGTCATTTCACCTTTTTTTCATTCTTCCTCATCAACTTCACCCTGCCCCTCCACCAACAACCATGTTGATAAATGCATCATCTTTTACTGGTTAGGAATAACACCACTATAGTACTATAGTATCTATTTTTCAACATAATGTTAAGACAAGCTCGGTATAAAACTGTGCAGAATGATGAGGAGTCAGATTGAACTGCAAATGTTCATTCCAGCTCATTTTTCAAGTATAAACTATAACTTCATTGAACCTTTTGTCGTTGCTTTTTTAATCGAGAATAATAGCAATTTATCAACTTATCTTATTACCCAGTTTCAAAGCTATTATTAGTGGCTCTTTGAACGTATTTGATTTGAAGAAAATTCCTTCAGAAAAGAAGTAGGGGTAAGGAATCAAATGTAAGGAAGTATTGTGCTGAAAAGTGGAAGGCTAACGGTTTGTTTGATGTCTGCAATGTTTTAGACAGCTCAATATTATTCTAGAGACAGATTTCTGGGTGCTAACCACATCTGGAATGATGAAGAAATAGTTTTGGATTTAAAAAAAACAAAAAATTCAAGTTCAGAGTCAATGACGTAAGCAGCTATCATTCCGTTTTTACATAAAGCTGTCGGTGGGCAATCGTTTGGCTAAAGTTGGGTTTGGTATCAGGATCTTTGCATTGAAGAACTCCCACATGGACGACATCAAAGACAGCTAGCAGAGGCCCCGAAACAGCTGTGTGAATAGCTGGAGGTTTTATTTGCGGCAGTTCAGATTATCCTTTTTTTATTTTTAGGGTTCAGATAAATCCTTATATAAGCTAGGTGAGTCATGGTGGGAGCAACAGACAATGAAGGAATGTGGGAGGGGTTGGAAATGGTCAGAGGAGAGGGTACGGGAAGATTAAACATCCCGACTTTAACCGCGAGATAAAAGACACAAACCTCTTCAACGTCAGCAGCACTCCAAATCATCAAGCGTTATAACACAGATAAACAGTGATAACAAACAGGAGGCAAAGCCCATTTGAAACGTTGGTATAGTGGGAGTGATGATAAAGGAGGTAATAGAAGAATATGAAAGACTAGGAAAAGCAGATATGAACGAAGATAAAAGTCAACGCACAGCCTCATGATTAGTCATATGAGTGTGTTAAAGACTTGGGTAATATTAGAAAAAAGAAAAAAACCAACTCATATGCACTCAGCCTACGCAGTCGACAGCGGGTAAGAGTATTTAGTATTTAGGCACAGGTGGGATAACCAGAGAGCTCAACAGGCCGAGCAGAAACAGCTGCAGATTGAGAGTAGCCATTATTGTGAGTGCCATTCAGACACACACACACACACGTTCTTACACGCACTCATACACACACACACTCACACACACGATGACAAGGGATACTGTGATCTGGTGCTGACAGCTGGAGGTGAGGTGACGGATGGGTCAGTGTACGGGGGCATGTAAGGCGCCGGTATGCAGAAGTCTCTGTCTCTAAGCAGGGCTGATAGGAGTTATTTATATCATCCTCATCTGTCACCTCCTAAGACCGAGAACAGAACGAAGGAGAGAAGATAGACAGAGACGGGGGATGAAAGGGGGAAAATACGACTTAGTAGGTTGTGACACAGAAAGCATTCAGTCTGAATAGATGCCTTTGAGTCGGCAAACAGAGAAAGCCTTCTTGAAAAGCCAATATCATTATGATGAAAGTGAAAGCGTGCAATCTTTACCCTGGTTCTTAACGTAAAATGATCCAGTGAAGCAACTTCAAGTCCTGTTGGAGGTCTTCCATTCAGTACCCCATGTCTTCTTCTGTCTTTCTTCCTCTACCAGTGCGAGTGACTCTGGGTCAAAATGACCGAGCGCTACGACTGCCACTACTGCAAGGAGTCCCTGTTTGGGAAGAAGTACGTCCTGAGAGAGGAGAACCCCTACTGTGTGAAATGTTACGAGAGCCTGTACTCCAACACCTGTGAGGAGTGCAAGAAGCCCATTGGCTGCAACTCCAGGGTAGAAAAAAAAACCCCATAACAACCCATTTGTATATGTTGGTGTTTGTCTGCTGTGCGCACTTCACTCTTACTCTGTCTGCGTGATGCATTGGTAGGATCTGTCCTACAAGGACCGTCACTGGCATGAGGACTGTTTCAAGTGCTTCCAGTGCAAGCGCTCGTTGGTGGACAAACCCTTCTCCACCAAAGATGAGCAGCTCCTCTGTACCGAGTGCTACTCGAATGAATATTCCTCCAAGTGCCACGAGTGCAAGAAGACTGTCATGCCAGGTATGTAGAGGGGGACAGGGAGGGCAATTGGTTCAGTAATCAGTTGGAAATTTCAATCCTTATGAATGAAAACTTCCCTTTAGTATTTGTTTGGATTCACTGAAAAGACTCTGGTTGCATAAAATGACAATTTCAGTATATGCACAGTTTAATTAGAGTGATACATTAAGATACAAAACTAAACTGACAAACAAGAACTGTATCGCAAATATTACTTATGAATCATTTTAATGTGACAAATGGAACACAATGGGTTAAATGCTGTGGTGCATTCTTGTTTTGTTGACTTTTAAACTTTGGATAATTCTGTATGATGGAACTGAATAAATAAAAAAATAAATACGTTTCCCTGAGTGGGATGAATTGAGGTATGTCTAATCTAATTAAGTTAACAAATTTCTTAGAGAATTACTAAGACATAAATAGGGAACTCTTAAAAAACATATAATAGCAGTATCTTTGTATCCCTGCATTTACTTCAACTTCTTTCCTTTTTCCTGTTTGGTTGTGATTTGCAATGGCATTTTCTCCATGGTGCAATAAAGGTTCAAGAAAGATGGAGCACAAGGGGAACAGTTGGCATGAGACCTGTTTCACCTGCCAGAGATGCCAGCAGCCAATCGGCGTCAAGAGTTTTATCCCTAAGGACAACCATAACTTCTGCGTGCCCTGCTATGAGAAGCAGTTTGCCATGCAGTGTGTGCACTGCAAGAAGGTAACACACATCCGATGTATGAAAAACACAGCTTTTCAAGTGTGGACAAATCATTAAATTGACTTTTATTGTTCTGTAGCCCATTACCACCGGCGGGGTGACCTACCGTGAACAGCCCTGGCACAAGGACTGCTTCCTGTGCACCAGCTGCAAGCAGCAGTTGTCTGGCCAGAGATTCACCTCTAGAGACGACTTTGCTTACTGTCTCAACTGCTTCTGTAACCTTTATGCCAAGAAGTGCGCCTCCTGCACCACGCCCATCAGCGGTAATGGTTTTCTCCTGCTGTTTAGAATTGATCCCAGTGATACAGCAGATGAAGTGATGGACCAACTGTCATTTCCCATAACACCCCCAAAGGCAGCAGATTGTTTACTGTAATGTTAAATGTAAACTCCGTTGCATTCAGATCTAGAAGAACTGGGGAACAGAACAGGACAGATTACAGCTTATCTATGTGTAATGTCCCTTTAAAACAAACAGAAATCCATTTTTAAAAAAATGTTCTCACCACTCCAGGTGCTGAAGAATGGAATTTACATGCTTAACACTCATTTATCAAGGACAATTCAGGGAAATATAATGGATAAATCCTCTCAAGAGTTTCACAGCTTTACTTAATTTAAAAAAAATCAAAATTAAAAAGGACAAAAGACATTACATTAAAAAAAATCATGTTGCATCATGGAGTTTCCAATACAGGCAATTATTTAATGTAAACCAATAAAATAAAAAAAAAAAGCTGAAACATTTCCTTTCCTGGATCTCAAAGATACAGAACATTAAATGTCCTACACAGAAAACATAGCATTTAGCTGATTTTCTACTCCTGTCTGTATTTCAGTGTTTCCACAAATACATAAGGAAATTAGCTTTATTTTGTTGTGCAATTATTTATTTATGAGATGAGAGTAGAGATGGTCCCATTACAGATAGCTGCAGTTGTGTACTGAATAGGAAATTGTGTTAAAGGTGTTTATTTACCATATCATAGTTTGTGAATGTTCATAATGAAGCCTGAGCTAATGAGGACTGAGCTGAAGTTATTAAATCCTATGACTTTCATTTTTAGGTCTTGGAGGCAGCAAGTACATTTCCTTTGAGGAGCGCCAGTGGCACAATGATTGCTTCAATTGTAAGAAGTGCTCCGTGTCCTTGGTCGGACGTGGATTCCTCACCGAAAGAGATGATATCCTGTGCCCCGAGTGCGGCAAGGACATCTAACTTAGTCTGAAGACAACGGATACATTGGATCAGATGTTATATCAAGAGATGATAAAAATACAACATATACTATCTGATTACAGAGAATAGTGTCCATAGATCTTCGCTCTCCGTTAATACTATGAATGTACATTATTGTAATGGCGTAAAAGAGACGAACTAACAGTGTTCTTTGAATTTAAGACACTACTTTGAAGTTAAACATTCACTGTTTAGAGTCGTTACTAATAAAATTACTTCGCTTGAATGTAAAGACCTGGTTTTATGCAATAAGTATGTCTGCATATATTGTACGGAGATTTAGAGCAAAATAAACCTACATTATTAATGCAGACTATCCACCTTGAAGTGCAATAACAATGACTGCTTGCTGCATGGACTAGCTTGATGCTGTAATTATTAGTTTGAAGTTGGTTTTGTGAATTGAGTTCTTCTATAACCCTTGAAATAAAACCCTAAAAATAAAGTCATCTATACTCTTATGGATGTCAGATGTGGGTGTGCATGGAATTCTATGACTTTAAAACCTCTTGATAAGAATTCAAATAAAGATGAGATGATAACATATGACTCGATACTATATCTCCCAGTTTGCCAATTCTAAGCAGAAAATATTTATTACAAAGTTCATTATATGTTAGTATTAAACATGGGTCACAAAGCTGCTGACAGTTTTACAGTACTCTTATTAACAAGAGTTGAACAATGAAGCCTAGTAGAATTATTAAAACGGCATTTGAATATAGAAATGGATCCATGTGTTTTCACTTTCAAAGACAGTATCTGCACTGTCCCAGATATTTACCTTAAAAACACTGCATTCTCATTACATTTACCATGACACAGTGAAGAACAGGTGCTGAAAAGTCTCTACGCAAAAAAAAAGTTTAGATTTATTTATCATCACCATGACTATCCTTTGATTTTAAAAAAAATTCAGTGCATCCCTACATGATGATTTCTTTCAGCTTTTTCCCTTCTGGGGTCACCACAGAGAGAGTTTTTAAGTGGGATGCCCTTCCTGACACAACCCACTAGACATTCATATCGGGAATCGAAACCGGGTCCCCTATGCACCAGCCCAGTGCCTTACCAACTGAGCTATCCAGCGGGGCAGTGCATCCCTACATGACTGGAGAATAAAAGTATTTTGTTTCATATTTTGCACAAAACCAGACTACACTAGAATGTAAAATCAAACCAACAGAGGTCAGAATTAATTGAAAACTAAAATGACACCTAATGTTCACACATAAAACCTCCTATAGGATCATCTATTCAGCATCACCTGTGATCAACACCATTTCCACAGCTCATTCTGTAAACATCACCGGCGGTCACGCCGCCACTCTTAGGCTACGTTCAGACTTGATCGCAGGCCTTAAGGTACAATTCAGACACAGGTGGAATGAATCTCAGGAGGTGTAATAGTCATGTGAACCGCCATGGGACTGTTCAGATCACACAGCATCCAACAAGATCAGATCCATATACAGACGCAGCCTGGATCAGAGCCGATATCGTACAGGTTGCAGCCAGAGCGCAGCCTCTGATTCTACAGCCTCGGTTTCAACGTCAGTCACTTTGTCATAAAACTGCCAATGTTTTAAATCAAACCACAAAACTCAACCTTGCAAACTTTAACAATTCTGCTCATCCTCACAAATTCAATATTGACAGGGAACAGAACTCATACTTGGAAAACCTCTCGTCACATAATGCCAGACCATTTCCACGAGTAGAAGTGCAGAGGAGTTACTGATCACTGATGGTAAGGACACTTGAGGTCGTGGGACAAAATACCAGGAAGCTTGTGATGTTAAAACAGGTGTCAGGAAAATCATCTCCTGACTTCCACCAAATCACAGCCTTCGGAAACCAGTGAGACGGAGGTGATGTAGACACATGAGTAAATGGTCAACCGCCGATACCATCTTTACTACAATAAAGGGAAGACGTGTGAAAGGAGGTGTAAACATGACGGAGGGCAACGTTTGGTGTTCAGTGATGAAAGCCTGCCTGAGGTCTGCTCGGACAGGGGTCAGAGGTTAGGGCCACGTCACATGCTGAATCTTTTTCTTGAGGTCCGGAGAATTCAATGGACTCTGATGAAAGAGAAGATTCAGAGTTGATACATAATGAAAGCATTGGTAAGAGAATCAATGATGCATATATTTTTTTTAAATGTTGCAATTTAAGCTTTTCTTAATATACTTAAAACAGCAAATCTGAGGTAAAATCTAAAAAAACATCTAAAATTTCATTGACATTGTTTGTAACTGTCTTTCATTGTGACGTGTCAGATGTGACTGTATTTTTATGACCATCAACACAATTATCTTAAAAAGAAATTAATCTGTAAACAATCACCATCCTTTTAGGTAAATCACAACAGCAGGGTGTGTCCTACCGTGTCATTAGCTTCTCGCTTGAGGTTTGCTGTGTCTGTGCTGCGAGCCGATGACTGAATAGATGAAGACGTTGATAATGATGTGTTTCCAGCCAGCCTGCGGACGGGGTTGGACAGGTTTGAAGAGGGAGGCGGTTTTAACCTGTCTGTGGCAACTGCTGACACTGTGGATCCCTCTGGTTTCTTGACTTTAAGAGGGCCAGTGTTAGAGGAGGAGCCATCAAACACTATCAGTGGCCTTTTCCTGTTGTGGTCGTTACTACAAATGAAAAGAAGACATTAGTTAACAGGTCGGCCTCACAAATGTTATGTGCAGCATCTGTTATGTATCGATATAGCCTTGTGTTATGTACTTAATTCCCAACATCTGCTGCGGATGAGCATATTTGTTAGCTGTAGCCAGTGTTCATGTGACAGTTTGTGTCAGCCAATGTTAAAAATTGATGTTAAATTGATTAGATTTTGCTGGGATTTATGACCACCTTTACTCCATTAAAACTCATGATTTCAGTACAACAAATGATTTAGATGATGTGACACTGAAATCGCATTAAAAGTTATCTTGTGCTTGACTGGTTTACTGCAGCCCACTAAGAGAGTAATGTCTACTTTTAAAACATTACAATATAAGTGAAGACAATACTGACCAAGTCTAGGAAAAATGTTTGGAAGATTAAATAATGCATTTTCTTCTGGCCATGAGAAATGTAATATTTTTTTATTTTACCATGTCATTATTTGTATTATCTCTTTATGCATTTACTCTAAATAAAAATTAACACCCTTTCAAAATGTCTTGGATTACATTTCAGATACTACCTCAGGTTTCCATTTCCTACGATTACAGCTTGGTTACAACACATAAGGCAAAATCAGTGCAAAATCATTTCAATTAGATAACTTTTTATAGATCTATTGACAAAAGGTAGTACTTAGATTTGTGAGAATTATTCAAAACAAAATTATTTTCCACTCCAGAAAAATTTCATCAGTTGTCTAATGTTAAAAATCACGTTGTGCATTATTCACTGATCTCAGACTGATTGATTATTATAGTAGCCTGGAATAACACGACCCAACAGTGTACTTTAAATGAGCTGAACTCTACACAGACACATCTGCAAAATACACATTAATGTAGCTGTAAATTGATTCAAACCATCATGGAATCCACAACAGTGAATAGATTTAATCAAGGGGATTTAGAGGATAGAAAATAAGTGGACTGGGAAGAGATAATAAAGAGAAACTGATGTGAATTAGAGGACAGCCGATTTTTTTCTTATGCTGTTTGCACTTTGATATTTTTACCTCAATTATTATTATTATCTTATTAGGGTTAGACCTTCATCTGTATTGCCCAGTCGTTGTGAGGACCGTCAGAATGAGGCCGACATCAGTGAGGTGCATTCGCTGACCACGGCGGGTGGTGTGTGGACCCGGGAGGCGGACTGACCTCACACCGGCCGGTGCTGATCTGCCTCGGCTCTTCTCCACTCTCCTTCCCCAACGGCTGCTCGGCAACGTCCTCTGCGGCAGGGGCATCACATGCTTCACATACAGGTCGGTCAGCTGGTCCCGGCTCCCGTTGTCATTGGTGCTCATCCGTTTCTTATTCAGAAAGAAAAAAACCCTTTTAACTCACATTTCTCGGTCCCACATACTGTCCATCTCAGACTGGGTGGTGTTAGCCGACCCTGGCAATTTGTTATATGCTAATGTAATCGCCGTATACAAGTATATCCTTTACGTACCGTGACTTCAAATCTCGTTTCATAAATACTGACTCACCTCAGTTAAAATCAGCTGTAGAAACTCCTTAGATAACAGCTCAGGGTGCAGTAAAAGATCCGCGTCAGATGTGGAAGCAGGTTTACTGTCCCGTCCCGTGGAGGTCGCCATCTTTAATTTTCCCAAAATGCCCTGCGTCATGAAAACACAAGCCCCTTCCTACCACTTCCACTACTACTGCCACTACTGTAAGGATAAAATGATCCGGTTAAAGAAATTGCCCTCCTTTTATGTATTCGAAAGTACACATCTCCAAATTTATATAAATACTATTGACAAATTAAACCAACTAAATAAAAAAGTATTAAAAACATTAAAAATCTTAGAAAAATTCAAACTTCTTACCCCATCTTAGTAAACCCCTTATTCATTCCTTTGTAATTTTTTTCTCTTCTCTTCTTCCTTTTCCCTGTTTGTGTATGCTGTAAATTGTTAAAAATGCATACTTGAATTGTTACATGACATGTAAATAAAAAAACACTACTATAAGGACATTTAAAATCTAAAATTTAAAATCGATGTGGAAAACATTTTAATTAAATGCCATTTTTATAGATCTAATAATTGGAGATGGTCCTGGGAAACAGTGGTTTTATAAATATTTCTACGTTTTGTTTATTTATTTCATTCATTAAAATGAAAAAAGACAAAAAAAAACCAGTTTAATTGCACGTCAGCAAAACCATGAATTAAAAGGATCAGAAAGAAACAATGTTATACTTTCTAACACCCCTGAACAAAATGTCTGTGCTTTACAATGGTGGTTTCAAAGAGAACTGTCAGTTCCTGCTGCAATTCATCATTTACATTTCTGCCTCATGCAAGATGTCATTACATTCACTCATTAAATTAATTTCCTGTTTCATGATTTCTAGCAAATAACCCTCGAAAATCATTTGGCATCATAACTGGAAAAATTCAGTAATTTCTTGTATATCGACTAAAACCTCCATCTGTACATTTGTACTCATGACCTACAACGCCTGATAAACACAGCATCTGAACCCTGAAACCCTAATAAATAAACATTTATTGAAAAATGAACACCCTACTATTCACTCTTTATACCCTCAAATAAAACATCTAAATTACTTACAATATACAGTACACTGTGTGGTATTCTGTATGAACAACAAAGATTCATGGGTCACCATATCGGTGCAGATAGGTCCCATCTCAGTTAAATGCTTTTGGTAGGTCCAGATGGGAGTAGCACCAGACGGAAACCTTTGTGTTGTTTTCAGTTTTTCAGGCATTTTGACTAGTTAAATAAACATGATGTGCCACACATTGTTCAGCATTTAGGACATATTACCATTACAGAGTTAGGGTTATTGTTTTTTCAAGACATCTTCTCTATAAATAAAACTTTAATTTCCACTTTAGGCAGAGATATTATATGTGGAGAATTAAAGATACCCTATCTCTCACTGTAGGTCCCTGGAGACAAATTAAAAGAAGATAGCTGGAATGAAAATTTTTGTGTAAAATAATTGAATTTCAGATTAGTCTCCAACACATAATCTCTATTTAAATCATCCATTCATCTCAATGGGCAACTCTTACTGTAATAGGTTTCGGCTTTATCTCCTTCCAGCTCCACGTGAACCCCTTACTGTCCATTTTAAAACACAGAACATTCTCCTCTGTCTCATGATTTCCCTCTCAGAATATCCCATTATCACTCCACCAATCTATGAAATCAACAAATGCAACCAGAAAACAAAGATCTCAAATTTAGCTACATAATAAAACATTGAATCCAACACGTGTAAATGCTCCACAAAAATCACCCTCATACCTTTACAAAACGCATACTCGTTAAAATCATCTGAACATCTTATATTACAATCTCCTCCTTAAAACAATGTGGAAGGATATTGATGCCGTCAGACTGAACTTTTCTTGCGGTCAGCCAGGCACATTATCTGTATATTTTATTTTCTTCAATCAAACAGTTTAACACATCAGCTTTAATGAAAACATTAAAACCTATGCAGATCAGAATCATACTACACTCTGATACATTTGTCTGCTGCAGATTACACTTAAGTGATCACATTAGGACGGTACACAAGAAATGCAGAGGCTAAACATGTGATGCCAATTAACATTACAAGCATGTGGCCTTCTAATCACTACAGTACAAATTATTGTTAAAATATGCGTATTTCACCATTTTGGCATAAACTGATGTGAAAATAAAATGCTGTTGGCCAACAGTTGGCATTATCTTATTTAGAAGAAAATACAGATGAACAATTTTACATAAAAACAAATACATTTTAGACAAAACTGCGTGATGGGTGAAGTATCAGAGCCACATACTGTAGGATTCCAGCAGAATTAGGCAGGTTTATTAAACACAATTCTCAAAGTCAGGATTAGAAAAACCAGGTCAGGTTTACTGGGGCAGCAACAGAAAGACGTGGTCAGACCAAGAAGAGTCAAAGAACCAGGAGAATCCAACAAGATAGGCCTCAGGGTCAGAGGGAAAGTGAGTCGGGTACCAGGACTGAGGCAGAAGATGTAGTTGGGAAAACAGGATGATCAGCGACAGGAATTAAGAATGAGAAAGAACACTGGAGAATAAAGAAAAGTCCAATGATAATCTGTCAAAGAGAAGCAGAGCTGGAGTGGTTTCTGTACTGGTAGAATGATTGGCAGTTGTGGCTCAGTTGAGTGGGTCAAGGGTTCAAATCTCTGGTCCAACTGTCCACATGACAAAGTGTCATTGAGCAAGACACTGAGCCTGGTAACACCTTGCATGGCATGGTATGAATGTGTGTGTGAATGAGAGGCATTGTAAAGAGCTTTGAGTGAAAAAGCACTATACTGTATATGTGCAGTCCATTTACCATGAACCACCCCTGTCAGCAACACCTCATGTTGATGATGACTATGTCAAAGGCGAAGAGAAAGGACTGGTCATACTGGTCACAAAATCACTGTTAGGGGAAATAAGAAACACGTACATTTCTATATAAATAAGGACCAAAAGATGACTGTTCAACCGTCTACTACAGGCACCTGATGATGACCTCCTATGGTCAGTTACTCGTGATTCAACCTCAAAGAAATAAACTGAACAGAGTCAGCTGGAAGGAGCTGGACATCAGCTGGAGTCTGATGGGAGATCGACATTATCAGGATCACAAAGATCTCATTACACCTGACCTCTCTCATCCTGGACACACAAGTATAAAGCATGAACAGACAAAAGGCCAGAAAATAAACACACACACACACACACACACACACACACCTATATGAAGGCCACTCCACAGTAACTGTTCGCCTGACTTTCTGTTTGGTCTGAATGTGACTGTTCATTAGCAACTAGGCTATAAGAAAAAATATTGACTTTTCATATATTTCAATTGATCCATGATGATGAAAACAAGTAACAGGACAATATTCAACAACAATCAGTGTAACCCAGCAAAACTGATGATGATTTCTTTTGGCTTTTTCCCTTCTGGGGTCGCCACAGCCAAATGAAATTGGCGTATTTCATTTGGCAGGAGTTTTTATGCCAGATGCCCTTCCTGACACATCCCCACTTGGCACTCACTCCCGGTAATTGAACCCAAGTCTCTTATGCACCAGCCCGGTGACTTACCAACTGAGCTACATAGCCTGCATATTTAATATTAATAAATCAAACTGAAGATTCACCTCCAAATCTGGAGTCTGGTTTCATCTAAACAATAAGACTACATTCATCCTAATGTTTTTCATGGAAAAAAAATCTTCTTTTTCTTCTTCTTGCCCACAGCTTTGATTTGTTCAATTCAACTCCAGTAAGTGAATGGAGTGAAGGACAGTGACGGTTCCGTTTTCTACAATGATACAACAGCGTCATCTGCCTGCTGTGAAATGAACAACAGCACAACGTCTGTGGTAGAAACTGACAGTTTTATTGACGATGGCTTCCAGTTTTATGGCGTGAAAGTGTTGTTCCGCTCTTCAGTCTGTCATCATAACGTGACATAAATCATGATATATTTATATGCTGCCGTCGTTGATGAAGTGTTAACACATCCAAGTAAACATCCAAAGATCAATAACTGACACACTGTCGTTGACAACATTCATGGGTTAAAATATGAGTCAAATCCATAAAGTGTCTTTGTGCGTCATACATAGATGTTACAGAAGCATCACAGGTTTTCCTCAAAGAATCACGTGACATCAATATGAAAGATTACTTTTTAAAAAAATACAGCTTAAATAACTGAAGTATGAAAGCAACTTCAAAACAAAATAAATAAATAATTGAATAAAAAAAAATAGAATACTTTTGTAGAATACATTACAGAGAAACAATATAACAGATCAACTTATTTTCAGTAGCCACGACGACTTGTGATAAAAACACAACAGTGCTACTCTTTTAGAGAGACAGACCTTCAGCGCCTCTGATTGTTTACCATGAAAACACCAACACTTAACCATATGAAGTTCCAGTGTATAATATTGGGTGAGGTCTCCAATGTAATTAGCGTAATGCATGTCCCATTACTGTCCTCTACAGTGGTCATGAAATCATGACAGCCCTTCATTTGAGTCAGTGTAGGGGCTTTTTAGTAAAGGGCAGGATAGCGCTGGTCCACTCTTTCAACCGAGTAATGTATGTTAACAATGAGTGGAGGAAGAAAATGTTTGTTCTGTAGCAACATGGCATGGACACAACTTGTACATTTAGTCCGTATCCACACTAATGCAGATATTTTGTCTATAGTTTGTCATTTGGGCATCTCTACCAAATTTAAATGTAGTTTCAGTAACATTTTCCAAATTTCAGTTTTGCGTGTGGACAGAGAAAATTAGATTAATGGAAATAATGGCACATTTGTTGCTTTGTGCAATAAACCTGCACCTGAAACGTGAAATCCAGGTGTTTTAATCAGTGTATGGCCTGCAGTACACAGAGGTTGACGCAGATTCCAGCATAATGGACCATCACACAGTATGTAAAGGATACACTCAACGCTGAATGTAACTTACTGTAAGTCAGTGCTCCTCACCTTCATGATACGTTAAGGCTCTGCTACATCCCATGATAGTCCACAGTTATGAGCCAATTCTCCTCCGAGTACTTGAGTACCAGTTTATAGTCATTTCTGCATCGTCATGTGAGCAGTTTGCAAAATTAAGGTCATGTGGTCATGATTTGTGAGGAACGATGTACATACTTAGAAAAATATCTGCGCTAGTGTGAACCAGCTCAGCTGTTACAAGGATCATTATATGGTAACAAAAACACAACAAATTGCATTAAAAACATCACCACGTGTACTATATTCCATCAGTGTTTAAATTCTCCTTAATCTGCTTCAGATGTACACACTGAGAATCAGTAACGAAGTCCAGTGCTGTGAATTTGTGCATAAACAGTTGGACCTTCACTCACACTGCTGACTGAGTCTCACTGCACACGTAGATGTTACTGGGTCTGACCCTTCGGTGACTGCGGCCGGGGACCCTGGGACACAGTCTGCAGCTCTTGGGAATGAACTCCTGACACGCCTCCCTGAACTTCCTGATCCTCCAGCAGTAGATAATAGGGTTAAAGACCGTCTTCAGGTAGCTGAGCCACAGAGCACCGATGCTGATTGGGTAGAAGACGGAGCTGTAGTAGAACTGACGGCTGAAGACGGCCAGCAGGCTGACCACTGTGTGAGGCAACCAGCACACGGAGAAGCCCACGAAGAGGATGAGGATGGTGGTGAAGGCTCTGGTCTTGAAGCTCATGTCCACCTTGATCTGCGGGGGCCGTTGGAGCCCCGTGAGCCTCATTTTGCTGACTTGGTTGAGCGCCGGCAGGCAGGAGTGCTCATTGGTGTGGTTGTGGATGCGCAGTGTGTTGCGGCGCACTGTGTTGAGGATGCACACGTAAGAGTACAGCATAACGACAAAAGGAACAAAAAACACAGCTACCGCCAAGAGGACTATGTACCCGCGGTCTGCCAGAGACTCACTGTACCCCAGTACACACTGGGGAGCCCAGGTTCCTCCGATACTGGCTGCACCTGTCCTCCATCCAACCACAGATGGTAAGGACACACACAGGCTCAGCATCCACGAACCTGCAATCAACAGTTTGGCCCTGTGCGGCGTGAGCTTGTCCTGCCGTTGCACAATGATAAGGAAACGGTCCACGCTGATGATAAGAAGTATGGACACTCCTTCCAGAACAAACAGCCAGTACAGCATGATGGAGGCACGGCAAAACCCACTTCCGAAGCTCCAGTCCACGGTAGCCACAGTCACGGCAGTGAAGGGCATGCAAAGCAGAGACAGCATAATGTCTGAAAAGGCCAACGTGGCGAGAAGAAGGTTAATAGCCGAACGCATGGCAGGTTTCTGGTAAACAATCAGACACACGACCGCATTGCCCAGGAAACCAATAGTTATCATGAAGATCATTATGGCAGCCAGCGTCACACGCAGCGTGACTGATATGAGAGGGGACCCAGTTTCCGACGACAGATCTCCGTCTGGTTCCCCTGCAGCATCCGGCTCCATGAACTCACACTCCTCCAACAGGCTTTCATTACAAAAAGCCATAGCAGCCATGATCATGACATGTCAGTCAAAAGAAACGGCACTGGATAAACCTTAAGTCAGCTTCCATCACCCAGTCGGCCGCCATCGTACACACCTGAAACAAACAGACACAGGTTTAGAGATCTTGCCATTGAAACACCAATAGTAGACGCAGTACTAGATGCTGTTCTGAAGTAGAAAGGGATTATGGGAGATGTTTGTTCCACTGTCACTGGATTTATGCACGTCACCTTTTGATAGTAATGAAACAGTCACAATTAATGTTAAATATTACTAAAAGAAAAAAAAAGAAAAAAGCAAGACACTGAACCCTGAATTTCTCCCAGTGGAGCCTGGTGGCGTTTTTGCATGGCAGCAACCATCCATTTGTGTGTAAATGTGTTTGTGATTAGGTGAATGTGAGGCCAATGTAAAGTGCTTTGGGTACCATAAATGTGTAGAAAAGTACAATCCATAAGTGCAATCCATTTACCATTTACTATTGATACACACATACATAGTGACAGAGACGTGCTGCTCAACAGCCTGAGCTCTGTTAATGATTAACGCCGAAGCCACACACTCAGACAGCCGCAGGTACAATGTAAATATTCTCAAACAATTTGACACAAACACGGAGCGTGTTGTGTTTCACCAGCAAAGACAAAGACACACATTTAAACAGCACACATACTGTACCGTACACACCCATGATAAAGTTGCTAGACTTCTGTCAACTTGGCAACAGCCCATTCATGTGTGACGCTTCAGACTCTGACGCAACCTGAACGAAACACAGGCAGAAGCAGCACTCCAGGCCTCGGTGGACGCTGTAGGAGACAAACAGATGACTTAAAGGACAGAATCAAGGTGCAGACAATGGGTCGTTCTGCTGCAGAGAAATCTGTGTATTTATTTATTTTTTATTGATTATTTTAGAATTTTTATAGGACAACATAACTAATAAAATACACTTATGTATCTAATATCACAACAATTGATGATTATTGCAAGGTGCAGTCGTTAAATGTAACCAGTGTAACAGACTATATTAACTTCTTTGTGGAGAACATTATACCCAAAAGGACTACATTCTCCAACAACAAGCCCTGGATGAATCCCGACATAAAGGCTTTTTTAAAGGAGAAGAACACGGCCTTTAGGTCGGGAAACAGAGAGGAGCTGGGGACTGTTTAGCGGGAACTGAGGAGGAAAATAAGGGAGGGGAAGGATAGATACAGGAGGAGGATGGAAGAACAGCTGCAGGACAACAACACCTGGTTGTCTGGAGGGCACTGAAGACCATCTCAGACTGCCAGGAACCAAACATCCAGGCAGCTGGGGGTAAGACATGGGCAGATGAACTAAACACCTATTTCTGTAGGTTTGAGGAGATATCTGCCCCTCCCCCAGCTGTGTCAGCCCTGCAGCATCCCCCCTCCCCCAATCTCCCAACAC
>JAPTHA010000015.1:10577171-10588938 GCA_029814585.1 Gymnapogon annona
ATGTATGTATACTCCATTACTGGGGTATATTATAAACTGTACGTAAAGCAACATCTTATACCACAGCTGGCCTCCCAGATGCTTCAACGGAGCATAAAGGATTAGATTACGTTTGTTGAATCGTTGTTTTCCATTCAACTTTATTGTCATTGTACATGTCACAAGTACAAGGAAAAGAAGTACAAAGCAGTAGGATATAATAACACAAATATGAAGATGGGCTATGGGATGATATGTGATATAGTATTTACTGTGAGTGTGCAAGCAGATAAGAAGAAGAATGTGTGAGTATGCATTCACCTTTTGATGTTTTTATCTATATCTTGTTTACTCACCACTTGCATGTTTTTGATGAAAAATTTGCAAAAACACCTGCAGCGTGTGTTGAAGTGAAGACCCGGTCGTCAAAAAAAACCCTACCTACTGTAACTATATTCATTGGTTGGATATGCGTGAGTGTCAATGAATGTACTCCTCTCAGGAATAAACCTATTGCTTATTTGCATAGTTCTCCTTGATCAAACAAATCAACAAATGTGTTAATGGTATCCGGCCGTCCTGCTAACAATGCATCCAAATGCCTATGGCCACAGCCGGCTTTACATCAAACTGACAAGCGTAAATCAGACTCGAGGGACAGTGAACTGGCACACTCTGGCTTGAGACTCAAATAGGATCAATACATGGAAATGGAGAAGAACATTGGGGTTACCGAAAGGCATATGGGGACAGGGAAAATAAAAAAAAAAAAAGAGCTGGAATTCCATGACTGAGCAGAAAAAGAACAGAACAACAAAGATGATAAAGTAAGAGACAAAAAAAACATGGATAGGAGCATTAGGAAGAGACAGACAGAGTAAACGAGTTGAAGAGGACGTAGTGTCAGAGCCACTGCAGTGCAGCCGGTGCTGACAGCATCTGCAGGGGGGCAGCTGTATGCAGCCGGCACCAAAAACTGGGTCATTTTATCCTCCAGACCTCCCTGAAGGAACCATTGCCTCATGGGTACCTGAATCCCCGTCCTTCTACGCAACAGTTGAGGCGTAACCTACTATTCAAGATGTTATCTGACTACTCAGTTAAAGTGGGAAAATCATATTTCCATTACTCGGGTCAAAGGTCAGGACTCAGCATCTTGTTTTATAGACGTTTAACATTTGCACCAAAGAAGCTACACTATGAACACAACAAAGGGAGAGGGATCAGACAGTGGCTCATAAACAAAAAAACAAACTTGATGGTCACTGGTTTCTGGGATGTTATATTGGGAAAAAATATAATATTTAACATTGTGCTGATGATATGTGTTGCAATAAATACTCTTAACCAACCAGATCAATTAATCTAATCTGGGGCTTTGTCCAAATGACAGGATGCTTCTTTGCTGACGGTGGACTAGAGATCCCTGAGCCATCTTTTTTTCAGGTCTGATACAAATATTGATCGTCAGGTTCTCAGTCTTGTTGGTACACAGTATTGATCTGATACTAGAAGAAATGTGTACAGAAACATCAGAGTTGAATTCAAACGTGGCTCTAACATTGGAAAACAAAAGGCAACAAAAAAATGACATGAATTTCTTGAATTAATGAGAAGTTACATTACAAAAGTTAGCTTGGTACAAACAGGTATAGCGAGATTATGTCTGTAAAACACTTAAGGAGTGTAGGTTATTTGGTAATTGTTTAGACACAGTGAGGTAATATCCAGACATACAATACCATGTATTTTTTATTGTTTTATATTATCCATCATTTACTATGTCTTTTATGTTTATTACCGATTTATCATGATCGCCCCGGCTGGGTAGCTCAGTTGGTAAGGCACCGGGCTGGTGTATAGGGGACCCGGGTTGGATTCCTGGTATGAGCGATCAGTGGGTTGTGTCAGGAAGGACATCCAACGTAAAAAAAACTCTGCCAAAATAAAATATGCAAATTGGATTCACTGTGGGAACCCCGGAAGGGAAAAGGGCAAAAGAAATCATCATCATCATCATCATTATCATCATCATCACTGTTTTATAATGATCGCATTGAAAATAAGATTTATCCATTAGCACCATTTCATATTAAACCAATGGTTTCATAACAATTGGCATCAGTTATCAAGAATCTATCATTTTTCCCCTAAATAAATGGAATTAAGTATGAACTAATAATAGGAACTGCTGTGATTATAATTGCCTTCCTACACGTCTCTTCGCAGCTCGAGGATGTTGCTCCGTGCTGCAGTGTGAAATAGGCTGATGGTTGACAAACATATGTAATGATGCGGATCTCTGACTCCCCATGGTTTTGTCTCAGATGCATTATGGGTTTCCCAGCGAGCTTCCCACAGTGCCCAAGGTGGTGGAGATGACTGTGTAAAGACAGTCTCCACTGACAAAGACTCCCGAGCAGTCTAATGAAGCAGAGCATCCATGCTGTCGTTGTCCTTTGTGTGGTGTCACACGAAGGCGCCAAAGCAGAGATTAACCTGGCAGAGCTGTTTGACAGTGTGTCTGACACAAGATGCACCGAGTGACTCAGAGTGCAGTGTGTGTCACTGTGACGCTGTGTTTGTGCATGAATGCGTGACGTCAGAACAGCTTGGCATGTAAAAATAGACCAACATCACGGAAGTCTTTACCCGTGAATGCACAGAAGCGCGTGCGTTAGAGGTTATTTTCCCTTTGTTGGATCACACATACACGTGACTCGCAAAACACCCAGTACCAGAGTTTCTTAAGTCCACCGGTGGTTTGTGCATCACTGCTGTGATATTGTACCTGGTATTAGCGGGCATGCATGTGTGTATATATATCAGAATGTTTAATGAGTGTGATGTGTTGTCAAATATAAATATTTACCAGAAGTGAGGTCCATTCAGGGTAATTGTCCAGCTGTTTACCACGTCCATTCAATTAGTTTTTCTGTCCTCTGTATGTGTATAAGAGTGATATTTGATTAAAAAAATGATAAAGAGGGTTTGGAAGATGAATGGATAATAATAATAATAATAATAGTCATGTGTGTATCTGATATGCGTCTGTTTGAAAGCCAGTTTTTAAGAAACACTAGGAGAGCACAGAGGCATCAGGAAGCAGATGGTGTAGATTTAATCTGTTGACGATCTGCTACAGATGTGAGAAAAGTCACACTTTTTCCTACGCAGGAAAAGCACTGCTGACTCTATTAGCACGTTAACTCAGTGAAAGGAATAAGTGGAGTGGTGGCAGACAAGACAGCCTCTCATACACAGTTGATCTCTGAATAGAATATGCTATAGAAAGTCAATCTAGACGAGAGATTGTGTATTCATTGCTTTAATAGCTTCCTGTAATGTGAGGCCGAGTTGTATAATTATATAAACGATGCCAAGATGATTTTCTAATTTTACTTCATCTCGTGTGGCTCTACTACGATCCTGATTCAAAGAGATGAAGATGTCCATTTTCTCTCACGTGTTTCCATGGGGACAGCAGATGACATCTTTGTTGTTTTCTGCCTTTCTTCCAGATTTATCACGACAAGCAAGTGATAATGAAAAAGGAAACTGACGTATAAATATCTCACAGCGCTGACTTCAGGGTCAAGCTTGGATTTCAACCGCGTTCGACGTCATTCTGGACTTTAACCTCGGCTCGTTAAGTCTAAGGTCCGTCCTGACGAGCAGCCACCATGTCAGGGAAGGAACGGAGCCCCCGCCATCGGCCGTGGTCAGTGTACCGGGCCAACACGTTTGATCTCTCAGCTGAGATGATGGGGCTGGCTCTGTCAGGTAACTAAGTAACTGCCACCATGGTAACTGATGAGGAAATGGCAGAGCTTTCATTCATCGTTTGTTTTTTGTCTCTTTCTCTCACAGGCAACAGTCAGGACCCAGACGAGCCTGTGCTGGAGTTTAGTGTGGGTAAGTTCAGTAGACCCTGCCCATAGATCAGACGACTGGGGGAAAGCTTTTCTCTTTTGTTATATCAGAATTAGAAAAGCACACATTTCAAAAGCTAGCATTTACGGTAACTTTGTTATTTTTTTAAACCTCCACAACACAACACCACTAATACCCAACAATTTTTTTAAAAAATCGGTCCATTTTGTTTTACATAATGACAGATCGACACTGAAACTGTATTTTTATTGTCAAATTTCTGATGCGATTGGCACCCACTGTGAAGACTCACCATATACTGTACAGTAGCGTCTCAGTTAAGTAATGAAGTGTTTATTAGATCATTACATTGAGTTGTTTTGTGTTTTGTTAATGCTGTTTTTTGCTTGCCATATGTGCTGGATCAATCAATTACCCTCAGCAGACGAGAGGCTTGATGCACCAAAACAATGTTAATTACTTAAACACTTGAGTAGCAGCAGATGAGACAACATGCAGGAACTCTAGATCTATTTGCTTCCAATTCCTGTAAATCATTGAGGAAATTCAAGAAAACTTCATTATTTGTGTTCAATAGAAGCGCTTTACTACAAGTACTAACAACTGTAGAATACTTCATAACACTGGTCCCATGGACAAGGATTAGTGAGCATCCCACTATTAAATCCTGCAGCTTGTAATCTCTTTGTGTGTTTGGATGTTGTTGCAGCCTGCAGTGAACTGGTCACTCCCGCTCTGGATCGGAAGCCAACCAGCTTTGTAGCTGTGAGCTGTACTACGCCTCCCCAGGCCTTCTGGACCAAGCATGCGCAGACTGAAATCATAGAGGTATAGCACATCACTGCTCGGACGCATTTCCTCCATGACAGTCTGTTCAGAGAAATTCACCGCACCGTAGTCGGTCCATTTATGGAACATTAGTTCAGCCTCAGTCCCCATCACATCATCCACCGTTGAGTAGTTAATAACATAAGACAGTCTTTAGAATGACCATGCATTTATATCACAAATGGGAACATAATGTAAATATAAATAAATATACTTTGTTAGATGCGTGCAACAAATTGAGCTCATCATAAAAACTTCACAACAGGCTCCTGAGTATCTGTTACCTTCTCTTCTTCTATTTTTCTCGAATCCAATCAAGTCAAATTTTATTTACATAGCACCAAACCATAAGAGAAATTAATTTGGTGGCCCTTTATATATGGATCTTATATAAAGTGGCATTTTTTAGTCAGTTGGTAAGGCACCCGGCTGGTACATAGGGGACACGAGTTCGATTCCTGGGGTGAGCGTCCAGTGGGTTGTGTCAGGAAGGGCATCAGCCGTAAAAAAAAAAAAAAAACCTCCTGCCAAATCAAATATGCAAATTGGATTTGCTGTGGCGACCCTGGAAGGGAAAAGGCCAAAAGAAATCATCATTTATATATGGATCTTACAAATACAACACCTGAACAACACCTAATTTTGTCCCAACACAGAACATAAAAATGTTTTCCTACCTGTTGTTAATAGTAATGATCAATCAGTTTTTTAGGAAAATTAAATATAGAAACGATATAGTGTTAACAAATACATCAAATTGTGATATGAATCCGTTTTATTGTCGTTACGTTTGCTCATGTGGTGTAATATTCTGTGTTTTCATCCAGGGGACCAGTAACCCCATCTTCCTCAGCAGTATAGCCTTCTTTCAGGACTCTCTGATCACTCAGCAGACTCAGGTCAAGCTTTCTGTCTACGATGTGAAGGACCGTTCACAGGGCACAGTAAGATCCAACACCAATAAGACAAAGGCCGATGAACTCCGCTCTCATCGCAGCGCTTCTGGTTTTATATCTCATACTCAATACTTACATTTTGCATTTTTCTGTCACAGATGTACATGCTCGGCTCAGCAATGTTTCCTGTGAAGGAGCTGCTGCAGGACAAACACCACAGACTGCACCTGACTCTCAGGTAACACACGGACACTACACTCCGCCTTTATTCGCCTTCACTGACTGAGCAATAGACGGGACAGATTCATGCTCGCTGAACGTAGATGTCACTGTGCATCTAGGTCAGCAGAAAATGAGCGCGTGGGGAACATCACTGTCATCGCGTGGCAGATTGAGGAGAAGCGTGAGCAGAGAGCTCCGGTCGCAAGGTTACAAAGAGGAGACACAGTTAATGGAAGAGTAAGGACTGAATTTTTACATCCAGGTCCAGTTGTAATGGTGGTATTATCGTATTGTACAGTGACGCACATTTTATTTGTGACTGTCTGTATGTGTACATATGTATACAAATGTAAATAACTCAGTTATCAATCAATCAATCCATTTTATTGTCAATCCACCATATAACATACAGAGAATCGAAATGGCATTTCTCTCCGGCCATGCAGTGCAAAAGTGTACAAATACACATAAAAACCTATCTAAAACAATATAAATAAAAGAAGGTGCAGTAGTGAAATAAATACCTATCTATAGGTACAGTGAGTAAACAGTAAAAAATCTAGTCTGGGGAGCCACATGTAATCCGTGTGATCGAAATTGTAATGAATCTTAACAAAAGTCACTTCATCATTGAAAGAGGTTGCGGGAAAATATATGATAAATGTGCCCTCACAATTGGAGCGCCACAGGGAAGCCACTCAGCAGCGTGAACAATAGCAAGATATATGGCTGCCATTATGTGGTTCCATTATTATGCAGACGGTTGTGACTTGAATATTGGAGAGCACTGCACTCACTAAACCAAAGGAAAAAGAAAAGATACCGAACTTGCAATTTTGATCAAACATGTAAAAATGCATTTACTAAGCACCATCATGCCAAATCCAAAGACTTTTGCTGTGTAATTAAGTTGGTTACATCCATTTAATTTGACCCTGTGAGTACAGAAATATATAAAACATTACTACTACAGTGAAATACACAAGTCTTTTTAATGTATTTTATGACATTTTTAATACATTATTTCACATCATGACACCCACTGACAAGTTATTAAGTGTCCAAAGCATATCTTTCAAATAATGAATATATTCCATTAAACACCGGGCGTTTTTATCACGAATCACCAAAACTGTGATTAAATGTGTCCATTTGCGTTGAGTCCACTCAAGACACAAAGAAGTTGAACATATAAAGTTTTAGTGGTGTCAGGGTTGGAAAAAAGGGGAGAAGCTCAGGTGATTGAGATTGAAGGGGAACATAGGACATTTATTAACTAAACAAACACACAAACTAAACCAAACAAAGAATCACAAGACCACAACATGAATACTCAATTTAACACCAAGAACCAGACAAACCAACAGCGAGACACACAAGGCCAAACATTAATCAACTCAAACATAAACCAGATTCATGACACAATAGGGGAAACAGAGAAACCAGAGTCCAGATCTGAGTCCATAAAAGATAATGCCTGGGTTATTGCAGCATGAGGGAATGTGAAGGAGATTATGAGGCCACGCTGCTCGCTGGGCAATCTGCTTCTTAATAAGCAGAGCAATCGACCACAGCTGAGCAGCACGGCCAGGTGTTCCAGATGAGTTGATCTCCAGTCCCCTGAGGGGAAGGGTGTGGCTCAGCCAAAGCCTGGGCTGACCACGACAAGTGGATTCTTTCCACACATATTTGATGTGGGTTTTTTTTTTCCTGTGTCAGATGGTTCTCCCTGTGGATGAAAGCCTGACTGAATCCATGGGCATCAAATCCAAGTCCTCGTCTCTGTGTAAAGATCCTCTGCTAAAGGCCGGTGAGTGCGTTTTTATGTAAACCCAGTTGTAATGACGTGACAGCGTCGTGACATTTGGACTGTCAGTGTTGTCGTGCTGAGTCACAGCTGAGATTCGGTGTCATGTTCTGCTTTAGTGTTTGGAGGTGTTATGTCACGGACGTACCGGTTCCCGACAACGGATGGCAATCACCTTCGGATCCTGGAGCAGATGGCGGAGAGTGTGCTCTCCTTGCACATCCCTCGGCAGTTTGTCAAACTGCTGCTGGAGGAAGATGCTGTCAGGTAATAAACTCAAAGGGTCCCGGTGTGACAGAGCGATGGACTGAATCTCACGTCACAAAAGTAAACATTGAAGTTCAGCGCTGTGATTTTCAACTGGAAGCGATCCTTCTATTCATCACTCTGGAAATACTCAAACGAAGCACCAACTCTTATTCTCCCCCTTTTGGTTTTTGCATCAGCTGGTTGGTTTAATATAGACTTAGTTTATTTGTCATGACACAGACACATACAATGAATCTGGCAACGAAATGTCATAGAATGGCATTTGAAAACACAAATAAATATGGAGAATACAAAAGTGCAAAATTGCCAGAGTAAAGCCATGAGTGGCTGCAGTGTTAAGGTGACAACACATACAGTCAATATAAATAAAAATTACATAAGATGAACAGTGCAATATTGCACACAATGTAAACCGTACTATAAACAGTGAAAATATTACACATCAGTGCTATATATATATATATATATATATTCGGAACAGCTAGAAACATCTGTAAAGTCAGTGAGCGCACAGACTGTGAGCTCATGGACGTGTTTATCTGCTGTGCAGGGTGTGTGAGCTGGAAGAACTGGGTGAGCTTTCTCCGTGTTGGGAGAACCTCAGGAGACAGATCATCACTCAGTATCAGACCATCATCCTCACCTACCAGGAGACCATCAGCGATCTGCATGAATACAAGGGTTAGAAACTCACCCGTCGGCAATTTTAATACGCTTCAATTAAACTAATACATGTGTTTTAACTTGTGTTTTACAGAGTTACACAGTCTTCTATTCTGTTTTTCTTTCCAGGTCCTTCATTCAAGTCCAGTACCTTGAAAGCTGAGAGGAAGTTGGAGTTTATTCCCACTAACCTGCACATCCAGAGGATGAGAGTACAAGGGGAATCTGGTTATGGTATGTTTGAATGCACATGGGTTTGTTGCGACCTGGAATTATTATAGAACTTTATAATTTTATCTTGAAAGAATTTTGAAGATATTAATTTATTTTGAAACAGAGGTCAGTGAAGTATTTTGATGGCATCACCAGTAAGAGGCATGAGAAAAGTGTCCTGTGTGTGTGGATATGAGCATGTGCTGTGCGTCATCGTGTGGATCGGTCCAACTGAATTGAAAAGAAAGTAAAATAAAGTTGCCAGAAAGAAACGACGGAGTCCGGTCTGTTTAGAGGTGCAACAGGTTAATATGAGCTCTTTGTATCTGTTAAGTTTGTATTTGTTTTTTCTTTACTTCCTTCCTTCTATCAGACTGGACGTATGATGTTGTGACTATTGGTGCTCCGGCAGCTCATCACCAAGGCTTTAAAGGCTGCGGCCTCCGAAAATTGCTGCACAAGCTTGAAGAAGCCAGGAAACAGTGAGTTAAACAATGGCTTCTTCTGTAAAGTATCGTTTGAATTTATGATGTTATTATCACACCTTACTTTATGATATTTTTCTTTTTTGTCTTAATTCCTCAGCACTTACGGAGAAGACAGGTGAGATGTTATTACTGTATTTTTTTTTATTTTTTATTTTATTTTAGTTGATAATACCTTCACTCTTCTCGGCCTGAAATCATTTTTCCTCCCCTTGGTTTGTCTCTCAAAGCTCTCCTGGATCTGGCTCCAAAGCCATGGCCTACCTTCCTCAGGATGTTACAAAGGCAAAGGATCTGATTGGTCAGATTAATACTCTGAAGACACAGGTGTGTTACTACACAGAACGTCTGTCCCGAGCTGCCAAGGACCGGTCGGCCAACGCTCTGGAGAGGACTCTAGCCATCCTGACCGAGAAGGTACTGCACATAGGTGGTGCTTTGGTCCTGAATTCCATATTTCTACAACTGTAGCCTCAATGTCTCATTGTGACAGTCCCAAGCCCGGATAAATACAAGGGTTGTGTCAGGAAGGGCATCTGACATAAAAACTCCTGCCAAATAAATATGCGAGTTGAAATCACTGTGGCGACTCCATGAAGGGAAAAAGCCGAAAGAACTCATCATCACAATGGGTTCTTACAGTGGTGGTCAAAACGATTAGAAGACTTAACATATTTAAGAGGGTTTTGATTGGTCATTAAGACGTAAAACAAATGATATGCCTACAAGGCTGGATAGCTCAGTTGGTAAGGCATCGGGCTGGTGCATAGGGGAGGTCCCATCCAGTGGGTTGTGTCAGGAAGGGCATCTGATGTAAAACTCCTGCCAAATCAAATATGTGAATTGGATTCACTGTGGTGAACCCGGGAGGGAAAAAGCCGAAAGAAATCATATGCCTACAAAGTCATCATTATATGAACCTATAACCTATAGAATAGAACTATCATGAGCCATCTTAGGTCATTAAAAAATAAAAGCCAGGCCAAACATATGTGTAAAAATATAGAATAAAGAATCAGATAGATAGATAACTTTATTGTCTGTTCCAGATAAAAACAGAATTTTTTCTTTTGTCACGGCTTCAACAAAGTTCATTACTTACGTTCATTCCTCAACAACGCTCCCACACACAAAACACAGAATCACAGATAAGAAAACAAATAAAATCAAAGTAAAAACAAATAAGATGTCTAAAAAAAGGAAAAAGCTCAAAACAAAAACATTAAAAGCATTACAACACACCTTAAAAACACTAAAAGCCCCCAAAAAAACCCCAAAAAACATTATAAAAGTTTCTTTTAACAAAACTCGACCCTGCAAAGTATGAAGTGGGTTTGGAAGATGAATGAATGAATGAATGAATGAATGTACTATTGGAGACCAAATAATAAACACGACAATACTGCATGATGATTATTTTCAGTGTTATGTTTCCAAAATTCTGACAACCAAAATTCGCCACAAACATTTTTACTCGTTCTTAATGCAACAATAAAGAAGTGCATGTGATCCCAGGTCGCTGTTAGTTCACCTTCAGCTAAATCTGACAGCTCCTTTTCTGGTTTCATCTCTTCCTCCAGACTCGTCAGCTGGTGACAGTGTGCGACTCTAAGCTGCTATCGTCAGCCATCGTGGCCCTGGCGGCCGCCCGTCCAGAGTTCTCTCAACGAAGCACCCCGTCCCCCTCCTCCTCCTCTTTATCTCCCTCCTCACGCTCGCCCTCCCGCTCGCCCTCCCGCCACCCCACCTCCCCGTCCCGTGCCGCCACCTCGCCTTCTCGCCATGGGCTTCCTCCAGAGGGCGTCGACGGGAGTAAAAGCAAGCGTATGTCCATGCAGGCGGACTTGCACGAGGAGGAGTGGGTAGGTGTAATAACAGTGGCTCACTGTGTGGATGTGTTTACACACTGTGTGATGTGTGTTATTATGTTTGTGTGAAGGAGAAGGTTTGGCTAAATGTTGACAAGAGCTTGGAGTGTGTGATCCAGAGGGTGGACAGGCTGCTGCAGACAGACAAATTGCAGAGTGACAGCAGCTCTGAAGATGTTTTCCTGCTCGCCAGCGAGGAGTCAAGTAGCACTAAGAAAGGTAAACACTAATAAAATATGGTGTAGGTGGGCGTGTTATCCAAGACTCTCTTGACATGGACCCAGACCAGACAGAATTTTCACAAAAAGGTTTTTATTTTTAGGATTAACTTTAGGTTTACTCATAACAATCACAAAAGACAAAAGATTATTTTAGCAAAGTACTAACAGAAAGTGTTACTCCCCCGGTCTTGAATTAATGGCTCAAAGTCCTTCTTAGTTATTAACTGACACTTTAATTTGAGCAGCACGTCTTGACATGTCCACGCCTTATGCAAATGTCCATACAATGAAGCTCAAATGGATGCCGTCAGAACTAGACAAAATAAAATACAGAAACGGAAATAAAATGACAACGACTTGGCTTAAACATGCACAAAACCACAATATTTACCTCACTGGCCTCTTATAATCCCGAGGAAAT
>JAPTHA010000015.1:10595323-10640223 GCA_029814585.1 Gymnapogon annona
TATATATACTGTGCTATATATTATTTTTAATATTACATTATATGCAGGTTTGGAGACACTTCACTACAAGAGGTGATCAACATGGAGAGCATGGCTCGCCTCACTTCGTACTACGACCAGTTCAAAGAGGTTCTGCCAGAGGATTGTGAGTAGAACGACAGAGGAGACACTTGAGCGGGAAATAATAATCCTCACATTACCCTCCGCTCATCACTCCTCCTCTGCTGTCTCCTCAGGCCTCCCTCGCTCCCGCAGCACCACCGGTCTGCCCGATCTGCTGAGAATGCTGAGCCAGAATGTCAATGCCAAGAAAAGCAAAAATGTGGAGATTTTGTGGCAGGCGGCCGAGGTACGTCAGCGTCCTGCGTCTCTTCCACAGTGGTGCTCTGCTCGCCCTCTGACAGTCGCTCTCCTCTGGTGTCCGTAGGCTTGCCGGCGCCTGAACGGAGTCCGATTCACCAGCTGTAAGAGCGCGAAGGACCGCACCGCCATGTCTCTGACGCTGGAGCAGTGTCAGGTCCTGCAGCAGGAGCACGGCCTGGCCCCGCAGGTCTTCTACCAGGCCTTGGACTGTATGCGCAGGTCAGGCACCGGTCAAACCAGGGACGACTCCAACACAGTTACTGTTCTGTATCATCAGCTGCGCCACATCGAACTCAATGCTGCAATTCTGTGTTTTCTCTGCATACGACCATTATTTCTTAGCTGTTGGGGTGTAGTGTAAAATGTAAATAAAGCAAGATCGTATTTAAAGCACAACGTATAAAATATATCAAAAGTTTAATTTCAGAAAAGGTGCCATTTTAAGAAAAAATAAGCTAATTTGAAATCTCCAAATATTAGTAAGGGTTAACAAAAGGTGTCATTAGAGGAGGAACGTTTTGAAAACAATTAGGTTATTTTAAATACATTAAACATTTAATATCGACAATATAATACATTTAATATCAACACATAATACATTATATATTAAATGCATTGTGCGTTGTGGATAGAATAGGAGTTTATCGACAATAGCAAGTCACACATTTTACACAATGTTCAACATTTTTGGAATAAGGAATGTGCTTTATTTACATATTTTACTGCTAATGTCAAGCAGAATTTTTTTTAATTTCCTGTACAGGCCTTTGAGTCATACTTTGTGATATCAGTTCACACATTCTTTCAATATACAGTATATCAAAAGCCTGAGTGAAATAAATACTGAAGAAGGTTAGAAACATCTGAAAAACTCTCCTCAGGATCTTGTGACATATACTGTATAGATGTATATGGTATCCTGATGGGACAAAGTATTTGTAGCGTATTTGTATTTCTCAGCTCTGGAGGTCAGGATTTGATCATTTTTGACTTTATTTGGTTCAATACTTTATTTAATTTTGTGTAAGATTCACAGAGAATTACGGCGTAGTTACATACATATATAATAGTCATATTCATGTGTTCATTATCGTACAATCATCTGAAAATATGGTTAATGCTGTTTACATCTGCGCATTTTCTCTGTGTTTTCCTTTTGGACAGCGAGGGCTGCAGGAGAGAAAACACCATGAAGAATGTGGGATGCCGTAAATACGCCTTCAACGCTCTCCAGCTCAAAGCCTTCCCTAAACAGTACCGGCCTCCAGAGGGGACCTATGGCAAAGTCGAGACCTAAGTGGACTTCTGTATCTGGAGGAAACCAAAAGAAAAAGACTAAAGAGAGGATAATGAAGATAGCGTCACATAGACAAACACACCAACATACACTGGAACAACAGCCCTTTTGTTTTGTGCTCAGTCACTTTAAGATGATTACTGTCTAAGTGCCAGAGTAGATTTTTTTCACAGCAGTTTTGCTCTGTCTTAAACAGTAGAACTAGGATCACTCACTCTTCACTTCGCAGCAGACATCAGTGATTCTCTGTGTTTCATCAGCAGTGTCGGCAGCGGCGAACAGCATCAGGAGGCGTGAGAACAACCTTCAACGCAGTCATTTTAAATAGATTCACTGACGAAAATGTTGTCCAAAGGTGACGCAGTTCACTTACAGTACCTGAACCTGTTGTGTCTGCTGTAACTCCGTCTGGTTGTCAGCCTGAGGATGAAGCTGGTCTTATTCTGCATTTTTCTACACGTCTGAAAACTCCGAAACCAGCAATGAATGGATTCCTCAGACACTGAAATTGACTATTTATCCCTCTTTGAGTAACATTTTCCAAAACTCTAGACATTTTCAATAAATCAAATTATTTACTGATTATTATTTTTATTTTTATTTTTTTTTTAAGTTAGAAAATATTGCGATAGGCTGACGAGTTGATTTTGGACTCCAAATTCTTCTGATAGGAATTCTTATTATTCTATTATGAGAAGAACAAATGTGCAATAATTGCAGAGTCAGCCTTTGGGACAGTACTACACAGTAAACAACAATGTGCATTCAGTCATTTTCAGCCCAGAATGTAAATGTTTGCCGTATTTGCAGTTATATAATTAATTAGTTCTCACAAGAAACGACAACATTCAACTTGGTGGGGAAAGCCTCACGACCCTGCGCTCAGTGTGCAGGCGTGCAGTTTTCCCATTGACGATAACATTAGTTCATGTTTTTAGAAAACACCTGTGCATCTTGTTGCCGTTCGGAGCCACACATGCCTAATGTAGCTTCAAGTCTGTCTGTAAAGGCAACACACTGGACAGTTATCTTCTTTGCCTGTTGAGATATTTTCTGGACCTAAACTGCAGGACACCGGGGAAGACAAAGCACTTATTTGGTTTGTTTCAGCACATTTCGCTTGTAGTCTCTTTCCTCCACTGTCTCTTGTTTCTTTCACCTTCTTTCTATCTTATTAATGTTCAACATTGTAACAGTTCCGACAACACAAGCACAGGTCAAAAAAAATGAACAAACCTGGCACTGTTCTCTGACATCTGTGTGGTGTCCGTGTCATATCTCATGTCATGTCTGAGCTTTGTCTGATGCTCTGTTGAGAGAATTGCTGCACAAGTGGTCTGCAGACTCTTTTTACTGGGCTTTGGAAGTCGCGTATCACATTATTGTACAAACCCAGCATATATACATATAAGAATATGTATATATTCAAGACATTTCTACGGGATAATACAGAGCACTATAACAAAGACCACCACACGTGTTTTTTTTTTAATTGTATGGTTTAATTATGCACAAATTTGACTACAGCTGGACCAGGACATTACTTTTAACTTGCATGGTGATTGAATAACCCTATTGCTTTGTAGTTCTGCAGATGTAAACGGTTGCAATTAAGAGCATCCATGTGCACTTGATAAATGTCTTACGAAAGAGAAATAATGCATATTGCATTATTGTATCTTTCATTATTAACACTTCTGTTTTCAGTTTACCAGCTCCGGGTCGAGTATAGACCTGGCTTTAATGTATATTACCAGTAGAGACAGTGGATTTTATTTTGAAAATGTTATTTTGCAAAAGGTATTTCCGTTGATATATGAGTTCAGTCTATTGTTATTGGGTGAAATATAAGCTTCTTCTGATCAGTTGGACATTCCCTCAGATTCAGCAGGGACATTCATGAAGCTGAACGATATGATCAAAAACCGAATCAATAAAGGCTTTTTGAAGACCAAGGAACTCGTATCAGATGTACACAAATGTATCGTCATATTTATATCTATTTTGATTTCCAGATGTTATTTCTTTAATAAAAATGGTTCAAATGGACAGGCTGCTCCAGTGACCCCCGCAACCCTGCAAAGGATAAAAAGAGGGTTTGGAAGATAGATGATGGTTTAAATGGACTAGAATGGTCAGATAAAATCCTGTTGGTTAAAAGGGTTTTAACAGTGATTTTAAGTTGGATTCTATTGTCAGTCCTGTCGATATGGGGCAGCGACGTCTGACAAAATGACCCCTCTTGTGCGTGGACTTCATTGGTCTCATCCCGCTGAGTGAGGCTGAATTGAGACCAAGTTTGCTACGTCATCTCATTATTTCTCCTGTTCTAACAGGTTGGTAAACCCTTAAAAGTCATCAAAAGTAAAGGGAAATGTTTTTTTATGTTGTGACATCACCCCAAGCCAAATCCTGGGAGGCAAAATATAGTTCAAATGCATTCTGTGACTAAAACAAAACAGAATTAAATTATATGCACTTTATTGTCATGAGCACAGTACAAGTGCAGTAAAAGCAAAAATGAATGTGTAATCATCAGTACTTTTCCTAAGATGGCGGATCAGCCACGTATGGCTCAAGATAAAAGAATGGTGTTGGATATAGAATTTCTTGAATTTCCTACAAATACAGGATTAAAATAAAGCCCAGGTTTACATTTTAATTTGAGGATAAAGTAGATTGGCAAGACTAATTATAAGAACACGTGGTTATATTACAATAAATTTTTAAAAATCGAACTACAAAGATGTTGTATGCCGGGGTTTTTTGTTTGTTTGTTTGTTGAGATGTGTAATATTATATACCACCACACTCTAGACCAGAAGGTAGCAGTATTTACCTACAAGAAGGCACTTGTGAATTTTATAATCTGTTCTGGTTATGGCACTATTAATGGAAAGTATGAATCGAGATTTAACTGGTGGCCATTTTGAGGAAGTGCACGTATAATCTGCTCTGGCCATTCTGGCTCCATGTATTATAATGAATGGATACATAAAAGTATGTATATATATTTCCCCCTAATTAAAAAAATACATAATATATGTACTTAGCTAATTACAGAAAATGATTTGGAAAAAAATATATACCCTCCTTTTCCAATTTCAAAGTTGCTGATATATATATTGAAGTATATTGGAATAGCATTGAAAATGTGAAAAACATAAACAAAACATTAATTTAAAAAAATTAAATTATACCATGATTTTGAATTCTATGCTCTATGATTTTCTATTCTATGTCAGACTGCTGAGTGTTGTTGATTGCTGATGCATCATTTCAGATTTTTTTGTTTGTTTGTTGTTTTATTTGTTTTGGTTCTTTTATGTAAATCTGATTAACTTATTTAGAATATAATTGTATTGTATTTTTGTACCTGTGACTGAGTTGTATGTTTAAAGGTTCATCAATAAAACTTATTCATTGAACATATTGATCAATACATTCATTCATTCATTCATCTTCCAATACATATTTTTTTGAAAAAAAAAAAAGAAAGAAGTATTAGTAGAAAAACAAGCAGAATGTGAAAGTAAATCATCGTCAAGAAAACATGTTATAAAACCTCTGAGGATATCAGACTTCGGATGTTGTAGGTCGGATTGTGTTTGTTTTTATTCTAATTTTTTAGATGTGAAATATCATTATGCACCGCCAGTCTAGACCAAAAGGTGGCGGTAATGCGCTGTTAGAAGGCGCTTGTGAAATTATTGTAGAGAGAAAGAAAGCAAAGAAGAAGAAGCAAGAATAGTCGCAGTAGAAGAAGAAGTTAATAAAGTACATCCCCGCCAAGGTGTTATAAAAGCTGTCAGGATATCTTTGCATGGCGGTTTTCATCCGATGTGTTGTTGAAAGAAGAAGTCGGACTTTGAAACAATTTGTGGGAAGGTGAGGCTGTAAAGTTACAACCAACATAGAATAAGCGAATTAAATTAGTTTGGTTTTTTTTGCAGAGATGCAGGCAGAGGAGTAAGTCCAGGTCGCATCATATTTGTAGTAAGTGTTAACGTTTAACTTTCACCCGACTATGCAAAAACCGGTACGAGTCGGACACACAGACCTGATCAGTGTTGAAAGAACCGGTTTGGAGGCGAGTCAGGGGTAGTATTCGAAAGAACAGATCTCCAAATTTATATAAATACTATTGACAAATTAAACCAACTAAATAAAAAAGTATTAAAAACATTACAAATCTTAGAAAAATTCAAACTTATTACCCCTTATTCATTCCATTGTAATTTTTTTTCTTTTTCTTCTCTTCTGCTCTTTCCTTTTTCCTGTTTGTGTATACTGTTCATTGTTAAAAATGCATACTTGAATTGTTATATGACATGCAAATAAAAATATTTTTAAAAAAAACAACACTGACCCACAACTATTTTAGCCCCTCTCTCTTACGGAACCTCTAAATCACAGGTGTCAAACATGTGGCCCGGGGGCCAAATGCGCCCGCCAAAGGGTCCAATCTGGCCCTTCAGATGAATCTGTGTAATGTTAAAATTACTCTGAAGATATGAGCAATAATATTAGTTCAGGTTTCACATTCAGACCAATTCAATCTCATGTTGGTCAGACCAATAAAACACTAACACTACATACTGTACAACACTAAATGATAACCTAAAAATACTCACAACTCCAAATCTTATCATGCATTTACAGTCAAACAAAGTAATATTTAACAAAAAATGTGAATAACCTAAACAAAGATGAACAACCTGAAACGACTTAAAAGTCAGTGCAATTTTAACAATATTCTGCCTGTTATTAAATATGATGCCACTTATAATGTACAGTACATGTGTAAATGTTAAACTGATGTATAATATTGTTTAAATTACCCTTATCTTTTCGGTTTGTTTGTGTTTATTCATGCTGCTTGAAAAAAAGATAGTTTTTAGATGTGAACATTTTCATCATATAATTTGACTCGTTACACTCTAAAAATAGAGAAAACTTGGCATTGGCGTTATTTTACTGGTTCGGCCCACTTCAGATCAAATGGACCTGAATGTGGCCCCTGAGGGGAGTGAGTTTGACACCCTTGCTCGAAATGAATATCCAATAATATTAGAACGCGTAGCCAGTTTTATGCCATAAAGTGTTTAAACGCAGGGATCTGAAGTAAATATGTGTCTGATTAACAAACTTTGGAGGCTACAAGTCCATGGTGACATTTTATCGATTAACCCTCCTTACATTTAACACAGTCTTTGTTTGTGTTTTCACTTTACACCAGTGGTGTTTATTTGCAGCAACTGGTCTAAATGTCCACTGTGGGAAAGTACCAGCTGAAGCAGATCTCATCTGGACTTCTACTTCTCATCGTGTAACTCCTCCTCCAGACTTATGTGTCTTATTCTCTGACCAAAGGTTGTTGGCAGTTAACCATTGCTGTTTCGACATTGGAAGAAGACGGTCATTGTCACATTCAGCTGCAGGTAGGAGCTTTCTGTAGAAGTAACATATTTCTGGCACATATAAATAGTGTCACATCATTTACTTGAGACACAGTAGAATATCCCACGGTAGAGTACTCCCATTAGAAGTAAAATCAGCCAAATGTCCTTAGAGTGAACTGTAATCTAACGGCAGCCTTTTTATTGCTTTTAATTCCATTGTGGAAAGTTTTGTGTTAAAATGTATTTTCTATCTGTATCAGCAACTATTTTTATTATATCACGCGGATAGGCTACTTCAACATTACATTGAGTGTGTTTCTGGTTGTGCACAGCTGGGATCATCATGGCTAAGAAGGTGTTAGTGGACGTGGACACTGGCGTGGATGATGCTCAGTCCATCATGATGGCGTTAGCTCAACCCACGGTACAGATTCTGGGCATCACCTGTGTTCACGGAAACACCACAGTGGAAAATGTGTGTAAAAACACCTTACGTGTCCTACAAGCCTGCAGTAGATTAGAGGTAAGTTATTTTTCATTCAATGTAATTGTATTTTTTTTTTTACAAATCCAATCTCAAAGATTCAAAATGCACATTTGAGGAGGTTCAGGTTGTTTTATGCATTTGTTTTGAGTGTAGTTTGGGTTCATAAAGACAAACTTCAGTCTAATGGTGTTTCATCCAGACCTTCCTGCAGGTCAACGTTAAAATCAGACAGGATACATTTAAGACCACATTTCCATGGCTTGCTTTTCTTTTCATGTGTTAGATCCCAGTGTTCAAAGGTGCTGAGAAGCCCATCCTTGGGAAATGCATTGATGCAGTACACTTTCATGGTATGGATGGGCTGGGGGATGCTCCAGACCTGAATGCTCCTGGTCTGGACCTGGTTCAGACAGAGGGTGCCGTCTCAGCTATGATCAGAATAGTCAACGAAAACCCCGGCGAGGTGAGCCGTGTAGCAGCGCTCCGCTTGATGTGACTGAAAAAGTGTGTGTAGCGCATGTTTTTAAATCTGCGCATGTCTTTTTCCAGATATCGTTGGTCGCCACCGGTCCACTCACCAACCTGGCTCTGGCGGTCAAAATGGATCCTTCGTTCCCGAGTAAACTCTGCAGTCTCTACATCATGGGAGGCAACACAGAGTGTCAGTAACATAACGTTAACTTCTAGTGTCTACACTTGGAGCTTAGCCACAAATATTTTACAGAATAATGTCTGGACATCTGTAGCGCATTACACAAAATGCTTTCATTGACTAATTAAGCTTATCCATTAATTTATGGACATGCTTATACTTGATTCAGTATCTAATCTGCATGTGTCTGTGGTCTCTCCTCTCAGCACGAGGAAACAGCACGGTGTGCAGCGAGTTCAACTTTGCTGCAGATCCAGAAGGTGCCTACATTGTACTGAATGAATATCTGTGTCCCACGTACTTGGCCTGTTGGGAGTTTACCTGTTACAACAAGCTGCCCTGGGTAAGTGTTCACACGGAAACGTCAACAAAACAATAATCTGTTGTTTGAACTTAATCTGATCATATTATATTCAGTCAAATCTCATGAATCCATAGTTGTTGTGACCCGAAGGTTGCAACACATTTTATAGAGAGCACAGGAGACAAAAGGGTTCAAATTTGAAAAAAAAGGCTTTATTTTATTTTTAGCAAATGAAGGTACTTGATTAACCCCCTTCCCATGCCCAAAACAAAAAGAACCCCAAACGTTCCAAAAGAAAGAAGGGCCCAGGTGAGCTGGCCAAATTAGGAAAAGGACGGTATGTGGGTCAGGCCAACCCTGTACAGGACCATCCGAACTGTCCACGTACCACTACCCCTAACCTATTAACCTAACCCGCAACTCACCTCTGCCAAAAGAAATAAACCGAAAACAGGACATCCAGACTCACCAGGTCAAACAAAAAGAAACAAAGCTAGCAAAAGGCTAAGCGCAGCCAACCGGCATCTTGCAGCTCAAACCCCTGGCGTGCGCGCTCCTGGAACCGGCATCACCACTCTAGAGGCAGGGAAAAAAAACAGTCCACCGTTCACCCAAAACCTAATGCCCGTCCAATTTATATCCACTGGGCAGAAACGAATTAACAGCCGTGTTATGTTTCATGTTTCCAAAAAACATAAATAAATGCAGGCTATTGCACAAAAATATTAAAGGCAAAAAATATCCATAATGTAACAATAATTAATAAAATAAATGAATTATTCAAAAAAACCAAGGGGGGAAAAAGGTGCGCTGGACCATAACAGTAGTTTTCTGGATTCTTGTTGAATGCATGTAGTTTTGTCTTTGTTTTGATTTGTTTAACCCTCAAAGGCCTCAAAATCAATTGAAAACCACCAGCTGAGCTAATGTGTTCAATACACTTTTAACCACTCATTCCATCAGTACACGTAAATAATTAAGGCAAAATGCAGTTTCTCAGGTTTTTGGCAGCACCAGTTATGACCATTTGGATTTTCAGAATGTCTGCAGTGAGCGTGGAAACACCATCATCTTCTGCAGCACTGATTCACCTTGAAAGCCATGTTTACTTCAGTTTTCTGTTTTGAGATAATAAACTTCACCTTTTCATGAACATCTGTGCGATGAGCACATAGAATGATGCAAAATGCTGAGGAATATACTATAATAGATGGTGAGAAATCATTTCAGATCATTTAAATGTAGAGTAACTTCCTTTGGAAATCCACATAAAAAGAGTTGCAGGTCTCGAAGGGTTAAACTAATCATCATTCATGAACCCAAACAGAGAAATGCTGGACCTTGTGTTTTTTTTGTGTTGTTGACAGGAATTCTGCGACGCCTGGCTGAGCCAAGACACAGACAAGGCTCGCTTCATGACACGCATCTTTGATCACAGCATCAAAGTCTCACAAACCGAGCGCTTTGAGAAAGAGTTTATCATGGGGTCAGGGTTCGTTTCGTGCGACTCATACGCCATGGCAGCGGCAATCAATGATTCATTCATTATAGAAAGCGACCAGTATCCAGTTAGTGTCGAGCTGACGGGAACACACACCAGGGGTATGATGGTAGTGGACACTGTGGGCTTCACGAAGAAGACTCATAAGGTTTCCATCCTCAAGAAGGTGGACTTGGAGATATTTAAGCAGATGCTGATGGCTGCTCTGAAGTGAAGGATCATTTTAATAATGAAGGACACAGAATACACACACACACAGAGCTGAGGATAGTCTAAGGTCTTTTTACCTCAGATTTTTTAATGAAACCTCGACTTTCAATTACATTTTCCATCCCCTATTTATAACACCCAAAGTGCGGACAAAAGATATGTTAAAAAGAAAAAAAATATGAACTCTATTCACATGTACGTGGAAATCTACAGAACCATTCACTTTGAATGGGTGTAATTCTATTCCGGTTTCAGATTAGCAAAAAGATGCGTTGACGAAGCCAAAATACCTATAGTTTTTATCTTATTAAAAAAATCGATTTTCCAAAAATCAACCTCGACATGATGAACGGACCCCCCCCCCCCCACCCCCCCCAGACCTGGTCTTCAAAAACAAGATATGAACAGTTGGAGATGGACAGGGGGCAACACGGTGTTTAATACCGTTATGTCACAGCAAAAATAGCCCGGTAGTGAAGGTAGAACTGACCGTCTGGAACCAAATGACCCAGTGTGAAGTGTTGGGAGGCAGAATGTATCCCACCTGGAGTAAACTACGTCCCGCCTTAAAACATTCCATACGAGACGTGTTGGAACATAACACTAATGCGGAGGTCCACAAAGCTCCTATTTGTTTTGAGTTAAGCTTTTGGCTGTCGACAGGGCAGTGTTCTCACATGGAGATGGAAGAGACCCAACGACAGATGAGCTGATTAGACATCGCAGGGTTTTTTTTTTTAAATGTATGAAATATGAAAAAAAAATTTGACACAAATGAAAACATACTGTGACTGAGGACCAAGAAAATAATTTTGTACAAGTTATAGACTGACAATGGAAGAATTTCAAACTGTACCTCACTAATGTACTTTTAATAACTCACTAACGTTAAAGACCTCATTGGTTTTTGTAGAGATTTACAAGGATCTCATGGCAAAAGTGAATTGTCTTTATTTTTTCAAGTTAATGGTGTTTTTGTTAAAACTAACAGTTGACCATTTTTTTGTTTTTTAGCTAAAGCCATCCAGTGTTGGATGTGAAGGTGTATCGTCATTGTCTGTTGTTTCGCCCAAAATGAGAAAACTGACGTTGGGTGGTCAGGTTACACATTTATAGGACACTAATCTTTTAATAAAAGTTAATATGGCAAATGTATTTTATTCTAAGTGTTTATTTATACATGTTTTTCACAGTGCACACCCACTGCACAAAACAGAATCCAAAAACTCCGTTTTGACACAGATGCCTCCAGTTATGACATTCTGACACTGACTTGATAAATGTCAGTATCTGTGTCATGGTTTGTAGTGTATATATATATATATATATATATATATATATATATACTTGTCAGTCTTTTGCGACCACATTTCTTATTTTATGTCCGTTGAATGAGGATGCAAAGCTGAACAGTCGTCCTGTTGCTGCAAATGAAGCGTTGTTCCTCCAGTGTTGAACATGGTCGTACCAGTGCTCATCCGGATCCTCAGAATCCTTTCCTTCCTCTGAATCTTGACCTTGTGTCCAGCTGTCAACAGAACACAGACCAGTCTTTAAATCATAGTCATTGAACTCACAACTTTAAATCTACACTGGTGGGACAGGTGCCATCTACTCACCAGGCTTCAACCAAACATTAACAAACAGACTTTGTCATTTGTACGTTATCTTGCTTAAGACTGACTTAACGTGGTGGTGTAAAAATAATACATTTTTTCCCCTCACAGAAACGTAACTTGTTCCAGTTTATTACGAATGTAATTTTGGGCCTTTATTAAATATGTTAAATATTTCAGAATCAGTTCTGCCGTTGAGGTTTGTGTTTTATTTAATGATTTGCCTTGTCTAAGTCAGGAAGTTGGTGGTGGCGGGCCTCCAGACCCTGACATCACTAGAGTTATTGACACAGCTAAACAACTAGAAATTTATCCATTATTTTTATTTTTCTGTATATTTTTAATGATGGCAGTCGATCCTCCAAACACTTTGTGCTTGCCTATGTGAGATTTATTATGATTCCATTTATTTATATACACAACAAACCTTTAAAAGACCAGGTTGTTTTTTTTTTAATATACAGTATGTGTTTTTAATGCCGTTTCTTTTTGCCTCGGGTGTCTTCCATTTTCAGACACAGATGAAAAGGCTGAACCTATATTATTTAGCATTTCCCTTTTCCCAAAACCAGAACCACACTGACTATTTTTTTCATGTTGCCCTTCGGTTCCTTTACTCACCATCGACCTCTTGCACTCAAAGAAGGATGTTTGCAGGGCTTTGCAGTGTCCTTCCTTCAGACACTCACTGGGCATTTTCCCCTCCTGGTGATGAACAAAACAATGAAAATACACTGAGCAAAACCCTGGAGATTTTGGGGTTGGAAAAAATTCCCACCTTATGCAAGATACATCTTGTAAATCTTTTTAGAACCATCTTGGGTGGCCTGAGACATTTGCACAATAGTTTGTGGTTCACAATGGCTAGATATACTGCAAATGCAATGATCTGAGATAGAACTAGGTTTCTAAAATTTAGGATTGGGAAGTCAAATATGGTTCTGTTGTTTTTTTTATTATTTTGTCAGTTTGCAGAGCAAATTGTACAGCCACAATAAAATTATAGTTATGAAATTAAAAAGCCGTTAATAACGGAAAAGATGCAATAAGACCGAAAGACATAAACGAAAAGGCAAAATGTCAAATCACATGAAAGGAGTGTTTTACCAGTCGAAGAGTCATTACAAATGAATATCTAGGTAGATGTGTAATTTGTACCGTTCGTCAATTAGTTTCCGAGCCACCTACCTAATCATTTTATTAATTAGGTGCACGTATTTTGTAGTTAATTTTCACATTAGGCATTAGTGTTTTTATGGGATCGGTGTACACTGCAAATTAATCGACATAAATACAGACAATAGTAACTTAAACCAGAGCAGTGTAAAATATTTTTTATTTTTCTCGACCATCGAAGGACATTATTACGGATGTTTATATAAGTGTGTGAAATACTGTGTTGATAAAGGACGATGTCCGTGAACGTACCTTAACAACACAGTCATGCTGGAGGAGACATGTCTTAAAGTCTTCTCTGATTCCAGCGCAGGCTCTGCCGTCTTCTTCTTTATCTTCGTAGTATTTCGGCATCTTTGGTACTGACTAATATTAAACGATGACGCCTTTTTGAGACTGTTAAATCGACGAGGAACAGCTTAATTACAAGACTTCACCTAAGAGAACTGGTGGCCATGTTTGCAGCAGGGTATGATGGGAATCCGGAAATAAGATGACGCGGTGGTGCACTCTGGGTAGTGTAGTAGTCACGGTTTTTTTTTTTAGTCAGTATTCATGAACAGTCCTTTATGTTACAGCTGAAGTGTTTGACCTTTTGTTTGAACTTGTATACATTGCAGCTTCACTAAAATTATACCTGGTGATGCAGATGGAATGGTGACTCAAAGAAAAACACAAAAAGGGGAAAAAAACACAAAGATGGACATGACATGTAACAACACTTTGCAATTTATTTCAAAGATGTCCATGAAAAAATGACAACAAAGTATCACAGGCAGGCATACACATGTACATGAAGGCACATGAACTGATGGGCGTATGGAAATTGTAATCAAGCAGGGGAATAGATGCTTTGTTTTTCATTTCCTGTCCATTATCCATTTTGCAGAAGAGCATCTCCAGGTATCACATGACTCATGCTGTTTTCATGCATTCAAGTGTAGCTTGAACATGGGTGCAGAACAAGTTAGAAGTCAACTAGCATTAGTTAAAGTATGTTTCCCGCTACCAAAGAACATTTTTCGCCCTGTAAAATCCCATTATAGGATGATCAAAATCGGATGAAAAGCTAATGTTTAGTTCTTGCATGAATGGTTTGATCAGGGGGTGGAGGAGCCTGCCTTGACCAGGAAGAGAAAACAGTTTGAGTAAAAATTATGATCATGCTAGCAAACAAGCTAGATCAATCATTTTAATAAAATAAGGCACTTCACAGACCCCTTGAATAAACCAGACGCCTACAATGGTAACACATTTCAAAATAGCTTTCACTCAGAACATTGGCAACACACAAACACTAAACATGTCATGTAAATTTCAACCTTAAACATTTAAGAGAAGCAGACTGACAGTAAGATTAAGAGATGACTTGTCATCACTTTTTCATATATATTTACAATCAGTGAAAGTATTACACTACCTCGGCCAAATTAAACACCAAAAAGGAGCACTCTGCAATGATCAGTAGTCATAATATTCTGTCCAATCCAAAGATATGTGACCAGACAAAAATAAATTAAGTTGTGTGAGATAGTCTGTGACATAACATTTCCTAAGGACAAATGGAATACACGTACAACTGTGAAAAGTGTGAACAAAAGCGGTGCAAATCATGCCATTTCAAATGTTACCTGGAACAACAGAACCCATTTTCCACTTCGACTCAGCACTACACAAAGCTATTGTCCCCCGAACTACCCATCACTAAATAGTCAGTCAGTTATTTACAGAATATTAGTATATCCAGCAAAAACAAGGTGTGCTGAAAAGTCGGAGGGAACATTGCAATAATGTTGCAGAGACAATTTAAGGGACCCGGATTTAAGGCACGTTTCCTATTCTGAACCATTTCAACAGTATCCATTCACAACTCCCTCACAATTTAGTTTTTAGCAGTGAAAATCAACAATTTTAGTTGGCTTACATGTGTAAAGCAACGGATAAGTACAGTCTAAGACGAGCTACTTGCTCCACCAGATGATGCACTGTGCTCTGTAGCTATAATAGAAATAATATGCACAGTCCAATTAAAAAACAAACCACAAACCGTACACAAATAAAACAGACTCTGAACTACCATAAACATCTCTTAATAGAATAAAAATATATTTTACCTCTTGTACAAATTAAAGATTTATTTCAAATAAATTAAGTCACCTTCATAGATCGTCATAGCAGTAATAATATATCAATATAACAATATATTCCTTCAGGACAATGATGCCAAGGCAATGTCTGATTGGTTTACTATAAATGGACACTGAGGTCATACACAGCCTGTCAGACAGGAAGTGACATAGATATGGTGTCATGGTATTTATACTCTAGATGTACTTATTACAGAATCTTCCCCGTGGTCCAACTCGTCGCTGACTGACCAAGGGCACACTTTAGGAACTCATCCTGAGTTTCAGGACAACTGAAGTATTTGACTGATGATACTCTGGAAATAAGGAAAACGTTTTGTTGGGGCTGGTATTCATCCAAAACTCAAACATCTTAGACGAGAACAGAGAGCAACTGGTCATTAGTGATGACAACATTCTTGATCATCACGGGCTTTGCTGTGGCGTTAGTGACAGTGCAATACCCCAGCTCGCCCAAAGGTGGCAGCATTGAGTAACATAGAAGGATTTGGCAGCGTCTTTAACCAGTGGCCAGCTGACTGGTTCTCCCCCAGATGTGAAGATTTATCTGCTAGTCATCCAAACGGCTTTCTGATCGGGTTCAAAGCAGCTGAATGACAGTCTCTTTGAGAACCGGAGACAGATTTCTTCAACACACTCTGCTGTTGCTTCTTAAACAGTAGTATTCACATTCTCACAAATTAATTAAGAGCACAAGAGTGTCGAACAGATGTTGAAGAAGTGGGAGGAATTGATCGATGAGAAGCAAAAGTGACAGGTTACATTTGGAGGAGCAAAGCCATTAGAGGTGGCGTTCCACAAACAAGCTCGGACGAGTGACTCTAGTGGGCTCTAATGACTTCACTGCTGGTTGCTAGGTGCTAGAGGCCCTGTATATTCAGTCTAGAGATTTTGGTCCCCCAGGGGCCATGATTCATGTGTCCCCTTGCAACCGTCAGCCTGCTATCCTCTTTATGTGTATCTGCAGGGAAAGAAGAGACCAGCACGTTATTGGATAAAAACAAGGAATGAGTGTCCAAGTAAAGCAGGAAGCCCTGAGCAAGATTAGGATACTATTCAAATATAGTAAAAATAGCCCCACCAGAAAGAAGATAAACAAAATATTACAAATGGAAATTCTGAGGAAATTCTAATAATAGAAGTCTTGTAAACAGTCTCCATCTTAAAATAAGGGAGCTATTTAGATTTAATTTGGATAATGAGCAAACCACTTTATATTAGCAGGAATATTTAAATAAAGAAATGTATATTCACATACATTTTTAAAATAGATGACTTTTCGGATGGAAAACACATGCTCAACGGCACTATTTTTATTTTCTGGAGAAAAAAAATAACGGGACTAATTTCCCAGCAGCTTTACATCCTTTACGTTCTTTTTTGCAGGGTCTGATTGGCTTACTTCACTGAGGATGGCCCACACAGCTGAGTCTTTGAGAACCGAGAGCCGAAGTGCTAGGACAGGATTGAAAGACGGATCTACAGCTCCTTCTGCCACACCTTTCTCAAAGTGACCTGTGTGTTTCAAACCATAAATAAAGCACAAGCAAACAAATATGAAACACCGTAAGCCACACCAATAGAGACTGGACTCCTGTCAATAAAGGAGCAAAAATACTTCTGCACATAAAAAAAGACGATTGAGATGTGAAAAGGGTTAGGAAAGGAAAAAAAATTGACATACTAGTTGTATTTTTTTCCTCTGGATACTGTGTTATCTGATCATAGTGTTTCAGTGTGTTTGTCTGCACTCATACACATATGGATCCAATACTCAGCAACTGCTAAAACCACTTACCAATTCTGTAAAAGCGATCTTCGGTTCGCTTGTACTTGTCTTTGGGCGGTAGTCCAGCCTCCTAAAAGATGAACACAGTAAAAGGTCAATAGCAGTGTATAAAATGTATTAGCGCTGATTAAATACATCTACAGCCACACTCAAAGTGTGGTTCACAGAGGAAGAATGTATTGTTTCTAGCACAGCAAATGATTTTGACACGCTCGCATTCCTGTCAATAATAATCAATAAGCTACGTCCCTATGAGCAGGTGCTCAATGTAATTTAATCACAACCATTTGCACATCACACCACGAACAACTGATAGACCGTGTCAGCATGCGTTTTCCTACCGAGACAGGCAGTATTTCCACAGTTGTATTCTCGATCTTGTCTCCTGGGTGCTCCTGGTTACCACTGCGAAACAGGAACCTGCCAATAAACCTAAGCATTAAATTCAACATCTGCACGGAAAAGAGCTTGGGCACTATTAGTCATCAATAACAGCGAAAGAGAAATATAACAAGACAAGTTTTTTTATATTGAAAGAGTCAGTGACTTTTAATGTCAATTCACTCAGTGCACAGGATTTACAGGGATTGAAGTGTTGTTTCTCTCTCGCGTTAATAAGAAATGTCTTGCAAGTAAAAGGAGATTGAAAGGAATATGAAAAAAACACAAATTAAATTACAATATAGAAGACAGGAATTAAAAGGATTCACCAATTTAATACAGGCTGTTGTAAGATTCCATTTAAGCAGAGGGATTCGAGAATTTGACTTTGTTTCCCCTACAAAATTAATCATACCATTAAACTGATTCATTGTTGCAAGTCTGTGTGAAAATATATTTAAATTTAACAGAACGAGTATTGCATTAATATGATTAAAAGAAAGTGTGGTATTCAAGAATACTACGGGAAAGTGGAGGGGAAATTAAAGAAAGATGTTTTATAGAATAGGTGATGACAAAATCTCCCAGCAGAAATTATAACAGAAAAGTTATAATTACTATACAAAATACATATACTGTACCTCTCATTGTTTGTGCTATCAGGGCCTATCTGTTCATAAACTAAATCTGGTGCCTTCATGTAGTGAGGTATCTGAAATGTAGCAGTGGTGATGCAGCTCAACGTCTGCAAGAATCAGTATTTTCCACTGATGAGCACGCTACTCACCAGTATTATGAAATATGCGAGAATGGCAACCAGAGAATGAGCCAGTAACAGACCATAAAAAGTAATTTATCTTCCTACTGGTGAGATGTTCTTTAATCAACACAGCCGAGGAGGCTGAACAGTGCAATTGTTGTCACTCTGATGCAGACACAAAATACTTCAGAGTCAGACAGTGGAACGACAGATAGCCCCCAACTCACTCACTGACACTTGACTTGGTGAGTGATATAGAGTGAACCGACCCCTCCTGTCCTGACGTTAGCGCTGTGGAAAAATCCATCACTGTAAAATAGACATTAACAGCCTTTTCAGGTCTGCTCTGAGCAGTCAGTCTTTTTTGGAGCTGCCTGTATTTTCACTGTCTAACTCCCTCTCCACCAAGAGCAGGAGGCTGGCCTGAGAAAGCTTATTTTAGAGTACTCTCATTAGCTCACGCTGATCCCTGTGGAGACACTCCACACACGCGTGTACAATGAAGCTGAATATCTGGATGAAAACCAGCATACATGTAGATGTAAACGCAGTGGTGGACCCTCAAGGCCAGCAAGGCCTTCTCTGCTAGCCTAACATAATCAGGAATATATTTTTTAAAACATATTTTTTTTCCACAAATATGTATTAAATTATTTCCCATGGTCTATACTCTTCATTTCATAGATTTCCTAAGTTGGTTTCTTAGCTTCCAGCCCCAGGTGGAGATTTGGAGGGCAGGGTTTATGTCAAAGTTTTTATCCAATCATTATTCATTATGATGTGTTGCCAGGGTTGACAATATGCCTCTCGGGCTTCAGAAGCGACTGTGCTGGCGCACAGATATCATTTGTTTGCAGATTTAGTTACAACGACCGCAAGACCCGACCACGACACTGGACTGCAAGACCGGACCACGACACTGGACTGCAAGACCGGACCACGACACTAGACATCAGACGGTGAGATGCCGGCCGACATCGGACCACAAGACTGGACCACGGCGCGGTGCCGGCAACACCAGAGCGCGGTGCGGATGGATGTAATTTCGTTTTGTTTCTCTGTTATTAGTGTACTCAGTAGACTAATAGAAGTGTGTTGTCGGTGGCTTTAAGTTCAGGTGATACTATTGTATGTGTTTTGGTCTAAATACATCATGTGAAGATCCATGGATCAGAATTATGGTTTTAAGAGGTGGATTAAGTCTGGAGCACATCAGTGTTGGCCCAGGTCTGAAATGCACGGCCCGCCACTGTTTAAACGATATGGTTGAATGTGTATGCTGTATTTGCTCACCAAGCCATTTGACAGCAAATGATACCCAGGCAAAGAAATGTGACACAGATGTTACAGACAGGCAGAGCAGTTTTTACATACCTTTCTATGCTAACAGGTCTGTCAAATTTGAAGAGGACGTAGTCACCAGCAGTAGGAGTGATGGCCCAGAAAAAGTCTTCTCCTAGGTATGTCTTCTCCAGCGTGTGACCCTGATACACCTGCAGGACACGACACATCCAATAGCATCTGTATTAATACTTGATGTTTAAGATTCACATGTGCCAATGTGAAGTTAGCTTTGGACTAGATTTAGGGATAAAATCCCCACATTTACTATGAAGATAATCTGTCTATCTCTGGACTTTTAACTTAGAAATGCAGTGAGCTGACCAAAAACACCGCTCCCAGAACAATCCTGACACAAACAGTCATTATAAAGTACTTATTAAAGCTTTATTCTGCACGACCATGTTGTGCATAGTACTGTAACTAATCATTCAATGGCCTCTGAATTATTGTTAATTGATTGCAATTAAGGAATTTGAAAATCAATCGCAATCTTAAAATGTCTTCGTATGGAGCACATAGGGCAGGAGTTTCCTCAAGACTTTACTTAAGAATGAGGGGCATATTCCGAGTCACAAAGACTTCAGTCTGTACTATTTAAACACTAATACTTGTAGATTTGTGGTTCACTACAATAGAAAAACACATCCTTATTGGGCACTCCTGAGAAGAATGACATTTCCTGTGTTACATTATTCATACATAAGTGCCTTAGTAAATTTATAATGACGAGAAACATGAAGAAAGAGCCAGTATGTTACTACCAAGTATAGTACACCTATCAAACTGGTCAGTAGAGAATATTTGCACTTAATAAGGTGTTACATTTGCTCTTGTATTCCGTTTATGATTTGGACTATTAGGGGATGATACTATTTATGTTATTAATTAACGATTCAAGACACCTTCATTGAAGTGGAAACTTCAGCTGGGGGGTTGACATGCATCTTGTGCAGCAGTGGTTTCAGGAAGTCCTTGTCCTGCAGACAGAGAAAGCGAGAAATTGACATTTCCACAAAGGAAACAGATTCAGCTGCAGCTGGAAAATAGCAAAAGTGACAGCAAGAAACTCACTGTGAGCTTTTGGATCTTTCCAGCAAGAGAAGAATGGAGCCCCACATGTTGAAAAAGGGAGGGCCTGAACCGCACACGTAGGCTGGATTTCTGCCGCTCACAGTGTTTCTGTCAAAGAGGTAACAGGTGGAATCATGAGACCTGTTCTATTTATATGGACACTTATACAGTAGCTACAGTGCATACCGCATCTTTTTCAGGATTGCAGACTTTGACCCAGAGAATGTGGTCCAGTAGCCAGTCAATGGGCTTCTCCTTGTAGAACATGAAGATGAACTCGACAATGAGGTTTAGGTCTGGAGCTTGGAACATTTTCCCTGTAAAATGACAAGAGGAGCTCAGTGGTTAACTGTTGTAGAACAACGCACTAACAACTAAATATTTCTAATTAGAAGGTCAAACTAAGAAAGGAGCTCATTGTTATGGGAGTGTAATTAAAATTATTGTAACTCATGTGTAAAACATCCGTCTCTGTCCTTTTTGAAATATCACTTTACAAAAGATGAAATTAAACCTTCATCTGCATTACAATATTTGCAGTCATTATGAAGTGAGCAGTAGACCTCAAGGGTAGTACCTTGTTACAGTATATGTCAAAGTCTAAGCAGAGCATGTAAGGCTAACTACAGAATTATGTTTTACGATTAACTATTTCCATCAGCAGAACAAACAGATGAATTTTGCTTTAAGGTTTATATCAATAACATACAAACACAGATGAATGTTTAATAAATAGAGAACCCAGCAAATCCTTTTATGTGGTTATAATCAATGTAAATTAATCCTGTTCACAAACTGTGGACACTGCATTTAAGTGTTTATCATAAATCCTACACCGCTTGGAGCATGGGACTTTCTTGACAAGTGGATTAGAAAAGTCTGACTCAACAGAAGGAGATAAAACCACTTTATAGGGATTATTAAGCCAAGAATTTCGTGGCTGGGTTTTGATATAAGCTGACTACGCAGAAGTTGCTGGAGGAGACAGACCCCTGGTGGATGTGCATTGATTGGATGTGTTAATAGGCCGTACCAATGAAGCCCAGCTGAGAAAACTCCAGTATCATCCAGTCCTCCGACGAGAGCTGTAAGGCAAAGTTCTTCATGGTGGCAAAATAGTTGGGCTTGGCCACAATGTCATCCTCGAGCTGAAGGACAGAGGGCAAATAAAGGATTGAACATGAAACAAAACACAGTGCTGCAAGAGCTGGGGTCTGAATCATGATACGGGGAGCAAAGGGCAGACTCCTCTATGTTCACACAGGGACAGCACTGTGACCTGACCTAAGAGATACTATGGTTGTTCTAACTAATGCAGATGTCGGACAGGAAATACCTCTTCCCTTCATGTGAGACCAGACCATGGAAATGTGACAACACACCGTGCATTGGACAAAGAGATGAGAGACACCACAGTGACATGAACCATGAATGGCTGGTGTTAGTATTTACAAATCCACAATTAAATAAGCATTCCCAAGGGGGACAACCAGTTTAGCCAAAAAGAAAGATTAGAGCAGGAGATGCCTAAGAGGATTAGACAAAGAATAAGCGAAACCAGTTATGGTTTAGAAACAAAAACAAACAAAGAAAAAAATAAACACCCGCCACCGAAGTTATATCTCAACAGAAAACATACTCCCAACAAGTAGACATGAAGTAGTTCACTTATTTGTTGTTTTTAATGAACATACCTGGACGTAGTAAACACCTTTGCTGACAGCGTACATCATGAGGAAGGAATAGTCCAGATTCTGCTTGGTTCTCCATCTACACAAAACAGTAATTAATATATAAAGTTAATACAGTCAATTTATTATTCTGTTAGTTGTCAAGTTGTAGCTCTAATTTTTCTAATAAGAAAATAGAATTACAACTTCACAACTAGTGGAATATTCTCAGATTCTAGGTTCACAAATGTATATTTTTCTGGCTTCTATACTCTTATATAAATGTAAACATGTATTTATGGGGAAATTAATCAAGAAATTCATTGAAAGATACATTTAGAAAAGGCAATCAGAATAACTTTTAGTTGCGGTCTTAGTATACAGTATATATGACTAAGAATGAATCATTTTTGTATGGTTGGTATATTTGCCTTGTTTATGGAAAGTGGTTGAATTTACTTCCATATATCCAAGTAGGCCATCAGAATGTTCCAGTATTGATGAGGTCGATATGTACTCATAAGAGGCATCCCAGAATTCAACACTTGAGTAAGCACTTGTGTGACAGGGAGGGTCAACATGAGTTCACCACTTGGCTTTCCTTGTCTGCTGACAGTCAGTGCCCATTCCATCCTTCTCTAACCTTGCTATTCTCTCTCTCTCTCTCTCTCTCTATCCATATCTATATATTTATTGTCTGGTATTCATTTCAATTTTGATTCAACATGAGATTTCTTTTTAACAAAATATAGAACGGTTGTCACAGTAACGGTTTGATCACTTTGGTCAGCCTCTGTTGCAGTCTGACTCACTGCTGTTCACTGCGAGCTGCAGGTGTACATGAATCTTCAACTAAACAGGTGTGGGAGGTGGCACAGGCAGCTTTTCACACACACAATCACACAAAGGCAAACAGATACCACAAATATCAGAGATCTCTGAGCCCAGACAAGTGAATGTGTGGCTGAATTGCAGATTAGCAGTCACTGCATCAGAATGAATAAGCCCCATCGTTTACACCTTTCAGTCAGACACATCCAAATATAACACTTTCACAGAACAACTCATGCTGAAAGAGATACTAAGCTATTGCCATCAGAGCTGTGTGCTTACAAACCCCCACGTGAAAACATCATAACTCCTCTGGGCTTGAAGCCTTATCTGAATGCATAAGAATGGTATACAAACGGCACCGTGAACAGATTTCTTAAGTAACCAGCTGTTAGTGGTCCAGAAAGAGAAGATAAAGCCATAGGATAATAAGGGAAGGCACTAAAGAGAGAGAGAGATAGAGGGTGCTGCTGCTGATGACCTTGATCTGACTTTGAGAAATGCCTGTGGAATACTAAGTACCAACCTAAAAGCTTTCGCGCACTCGCTTGCTCCCTCTCACTTTCCCCCTGACTCATCCCTTTACTTTTTCTGCAATCCTCATCACACTTCCTCTGCATTTCATTACTCGAGGGCCTGATTTCTCCATTATTTTAAAGGATTTTCCAGCTACACATTCCACCTAATTACAAGACAGACACCGATCGGGCTTGTCAACTTCTCTTACCTGACCCGCTCTTTGGAATCTCCAAAAGTCTCTTTGAGGTTAGTGAGGTCGGGGTAATAGGCGGCTGGAGGAGAAATTACCTCCAGTAAGCCTGAACTCAGCTCTGTGGAGAACCTGTGGAAAAAAACAAAATAACACAGTGTCTATTTGCATCCAGGTGAGAACAGTCGCAAATCTGTTCGGCAATTTTACACCCACAAGCACAAACACAGACATGCTGTAAAAGTTATATATAACACAAGTCGACATGGAGAGGTGATTGTGGGTGAATTGTCAGCAAAAGACTTTCATGTTTCTTCTTTCTCTTTAATTTTCGATCATGTTTAGCTTTCAGTTGGAGTTTAGTGAACATTAAGCATCACAATAGTAAGGAGACAGGAAAGATGCTGAATTGGGTTCAACCAGACTCCTTCACAATGTTAAATGCATCCACACAGACGCTTGACAAAATACTTGTCGTTGATGTAGATTCTTGTACATTACATGGATTTCAGCACAACAGCACATGACAAGACACGGCTGTGTGGACCAATGTTTCCATTTGCCTTTATTTTTGTTGAAGAGTCTCACAGGGTCGAGATGCAAAGCCAGAATATAAGCACAACGAAAAGTGTTTATTTAAGAGGGTATTAGAAAGTCTCTGAATGCTTTGTATTTAGTTGCAAGATCATACAGTGGTTTACAACACCTTGGTGTAAACAGGATGCTTGATTACTTGCACCTGAGCGCAAGTTGTGTCTTGGAGAAATAACGGTTACATGATAGGCCTAGGTTCAATATCAGTGCTTTTATGCCAATTTTCCAACACTACGGAGTATCAAACAATGCCTGAATGTTTGATACCAAAGGAGTAAATCAGTGTCAATGTAAACAGTACATATGCATTGCTTTTACTCATATTTGTCATGTTAAAAGGCAACTTCAAGGTAAACGCACATTTTAAAACTGAGGTGAACCGAAAATTGTCAAACTAGAGGATTGATATGACGGATGGAGTTTTCATTGTTAAAACAGAAAACCGGCATTCAAAAAAGTAGTGTTGATCAAAGCCAGTGTACTGGTATTGGCACTGGTGTAAATAATTGGCCCGACCAAGGTGTCTTAAACTGTCTCTCGCTTTTTCTTGTCATGGTAACAGTTGCTTGTGTGCTTATCGAGAGGAAGGCAACAGACTTACTCTTTCTCAAGGCCTGCAACCACGCTGTGAACGTAGTCTAGATCAGTCTGCAGACAGTAGACCAAGAAGACACGCTTTGACTAACTTCTCATCATAAAAATCATTGGTCAAATGTTGTAAGTCATGGTGTAGGAACATGTGGGCTCACCTCCCCAACGAAGACAATGATGACACAGTCAAGTTTCTCCTCTGGTGACAGCTTGTCTATGAGCGATCGCAGCGTTTCTGACAGATAGGACTTCACCTTCCGTTTAACTGTGGGGATCCCCATCACCATGGTAACTAAGAGGAAAACAGATTGGGGTGATAACATTACGTGATGAAAAAAGGAAAATTATCTTTACTACTATCTTACACAGCCACAGAGTCACTGAAACCTAAAATACTGACCCATAATGCATGTCTGTACAATGATGCATAATCTAAAATAAAATACCCTCACAAAACTACCTGTCCTACCTCAATTGTAATTATTTAAAGACAACAATGTAACAATGGTTGGAGAAGACCCATTTACTTCCTTGCTGAGAGATTAGAGAGGTGAGCTGATAAATTATTTTATGAGCTTTTATACCAGCCGGCCAGACCAAAGTCAACATTACTGGACTAAATGTCAGACTTTCTGACAGAACTTTTAGCACTCAATAAATCAATTAATCATTAATTAATGTAGTGCACAAAGATTTTCAAAATCTTTACTGGGTCTGTGAAACTATCCAAAGTCCTAATAAAAGAAAACTGCACGTTCTAAAAAAAGATTTAGGGTCACAGAAAAGAAATATTGGTAAGGTTAACAAAACCTCTACTTTCAGCCGAGGATATGCTGAACAAGGGAAAGCATAAGATGGGAAAGATAGGAAAAGAGAGTGTCTATTGTCATCTCCCTATTGCGCCTATTGTTTAAAGCTTAGTGTGGTTGCGAGTGAACAGACGGTCTGTTCTTCACTCCCGAGAGACATTTTCTGAAAGTACACCAGACTGTTACAGACAATAAACAGTGTCAATTACTGAGATACAAAGATCACTTTCACTAAGGAGAGAGTTAGAGTGTGAGACAGGGATTGTGTAGCCAGACAACACTAGTGTGAAACACTAGGAAGTTACCGCTGTTTATCTGATGGCAAATGAGTTTCCTATGAAAAATACACAAGGTCAGCAACATTAGACAGTCCTTTTTTTATATTTAGTTCTCTCTTCATCTATACATGAAATTTCTATTTTAATGGAAGCTCTAAACAACTTGCCCTAAAGGGATAAAAATAGTTGTGAGGTGCAGGACTAATGGAATATGTACATGTCTCTGTACAAAGGGAACATGTTGATGTGGAGCATGGGGGGCCTCAACCATAGCACAAAAGAAAATTGAGGTGCAGAATGAGGGAGCATTACAGTGGACACATGAAAGGGTGCAATCCAACAGAATGATCTCTGCGGCATGGAGAATCTGTCCCAGTTTTGCTTTGTGTTTCTCTCACTGAGCTCAAGACGTAGAACGACACCCACCACCAAGAAAGTAGGTCGAGGATGAAAGGAGAATGTGGGAAGAAGGAAAAGAGACAGAGAATGGCAGAAAAAGGGAGGGTGGCAGACAGTGAATGAGTGATAATGCATGCAAGTGCAGCAGCGTGAGCAGGACCAACTCCAACACTGCCCCTCCCCATGTCCCTTGATCAATCTGCTCGCTTCCCTCTGCCGTTCTTTCATCTCCTTCAGGGGGAAAAAAAAAAAAACTATCCCCTTCTCTGTCACATCAATGGGAAGTACTGATTTGGCATGCCATACAAATAAAAGAAACTGGCGTTAGTAGACATGCAAAGTCCAACAAAATGTCTTGTATCTAAACATGTTTATTTACCAACTTTAAAAATGTTTACGGTTACGACACTGTTTATGAGGGATTATATATTAATGTATAAATTATAAAGTCATTGTCTAAATATGTCAACACAGTACTTTGTTTGGAAAAGTAGAAGTTTTTACAGTACATGCATTTACCCATTGTCCTTGTGCAAGGGCAATGATGTGACAAAATATGTTTGATGATGCTCTGAATCCTAAACTTTACCTTAATGCCATCAAGCATATGATCGATGATTGAGGGTTTGATACATACAGAAAACTTTCAGCGTGTTTTTATTTTTTAAGCTACTTTGTTCGATAATGTTTATCATGACAAAACATACATGTATTAAAATTTTTAAAAGGGAAAAATATTATGGAAGGAAAAGATCACAAAATACAGTGACAAATGTCATAAAAAATGTAGACATGGTAAAAGCAGAAAAATTTTACAACTGAAGCACCATGGGTTTTTTTCCTAAGAAGTAAAATGTTGCTTTGAGAGAAAACAGCTACATCAAGCCTAAGAATCCTGAGATATCTGGGTGATATCTTTTGATGACAAAAAACCTTTTTTAAAGCTTTCAAGGTCTTAACAAGCCTGAGGGAACCCAGGTTTACACTTGTGTGTGCAGGAGTGCAGATGAGTGGGTGATATCATTTGAAACCGAGCTTCTCAATGTAAAACCCACAGTCTGCCCAAGGAGAACGCCTTCACACAGTGGATGTATTTTTATATAACAGTGTTTTCCTCTTCTCCAAATTTACAGCATGTGTATACTTTTTGGTTGTACACACAGTGCATAACATCTGTCTGAAATTAATTTAGATACAGTGTAAATGCAACATTAGCCTTCATGGATGCTAGACACCCACAACTTGCACATATTTGTATGTAAACACTAAAACTGATGATAGCATTCCAAAGTCAACAATGCGTTCCAAAGTCAACAATGCGTGTGTTTCAGGTCTTATCCTTACCCAACCTTACCAACCTTATCTTTACCCCAACCCCATTTCTAATTGAAACACACTATGCACTAGTTTGCCTTCCACACACTGGTCAACAGGGGCCACATCTTAAAAAGTAAACTGTATATTCAATTGAAATCTGTGACAAATAAACTTAGGCCAACGATGCTGACCGCCGTACACCAAATCTCCTGAGGTACAGCCATTGACAATTTAATGATTTAAATGGCTTAATTAACTAACTAAAATAACTTCTGTTACCCTAAACAAGTCATCAGAGTGAGTAAAAAACATCTTTGCAATATTTACTGGTGAACTTGCGGAAGCAGCGGAATCACGGCCCAGAGAATAGAAGGTGATGACTAGAAAAAATGCAAACCACTGTATATGCAAACCTAATGTCACTTTCAGTTATTCATTTTTGCTGCATCATGCACTTTTCACAATCTTACACACACATGAAAAAAATGGGCACACTTAACAGAGATCTTGTAATCTTAAAAAGATGAAAGTGTAGACTCCCAGCAGTACAGACTTACTTGGGTACAATGCCCAGCAGTGCAGCTGTCAGATTGATCCTGCATTATAACAAATTAAATTGGCAAAGCTTGCAGGTGTGTAGTTCCTGGGGGGTTATCTTCTTATTGATAAAATCCCTACTGCTTGGAAATTAGAACTGACTGAAGGGTGGTGGGATCAGAGGGGTTTGTTTGAGCCTTTTCCTCAACAAAACCTTAGCTTTTGTTCTGCTCTATCACCGTTTTCCTTTGCCACCATAAAAAAGAATGTCCTGGCAGCTTTAGTGTTAGAGTAGACACATGCATGTCTAGCTTTTCCTCAGATCAACAACGAGTCAGCAGCAACCAAGACTGCACTGCTGTCTGATATACAATCTAAATTTGAATGAAAAAGAAGGATGATATGCTCTACAAGAACTACTTCAGCAGATGCTCAGTATAAGCAAATGGAGATATCTGACGAGGATTTCTTGGCAACAATTAACGGCTGCCTTTGTGTAACAGGTCACAAGATGGTAAGTTTATGGCTTGCTAAAGGCCATAAACTGCTTTGGAACATCAGGCTATTTGGGCTTCAAATGTCCTCAAAGAATTTTCTTCATGTAATTCTTGTTCAATTTAAAGTGGGATGATGTCCTAATATACACAGCTATAAATATCTCATTGTCAGATATGCTTAGACCAGCATAGATGCAAGAGGAAAGGCACAAAAATGAGTTACACTAAGACAACTACAGAAAAAAGGGGATATTACAAGGCAGTGCTACTTGAGGTCAAAGTCAGTAAAAAATCTAAAATGTCATGGGGGTATGTATGTATGTGTCCAGAGGCAAATGATCTCTCTTATGCAACTTTTGGCTGCAATCAGTTCCCAGCAGCAAAGAAAAACAGCATATTCCATAACCTCAGACAGTGTTTAAAGGGCAGAAAGGTGACCAGGTGCATGTCACTATACTGGATTAGGCTACAGGTTCAATACCTATGTACAGAGAGGCAACGCCTTACATTAAAAATGATAAAACAGCTCAGACAGACCTGGCATTACATGAACCTGCCAAACTACCCCCCTAATGATTACAGTGAAGGAGTGAACTGAGCCATGAGTCTTTAGAGTCATATAGCCAAACATACAGAAGAAGGGTATGAGAGAAGATAAAGAGGCCTTGCATCTATTTTTGTTTCTTGTGGAATACCTTACAATCATTGATCTCAGGCCTTTAAAATGACCTGACTGGCTGTGGGCCACAGACAAAAAAAAACAAAAACGCTGGTCCCTGTCTTAACTTCCTCTTACTTTCCTTTAATTTGCTCAGGATGTCTGCTCTTTCCTTCTGTGACCATCAAGAGGAATGTGAATGCACCATTTGACCTGTCCAAACCCTCATTTTTCACCTCAAATTCATTCCACCTATCTAACTCACAATGCTAGATAAGTAATCCTCTTAGGGAGAACCTGATACAGCAGAGGTCACATGCCGTATGCGACTGCTTGAGGAGACAAAGGAAACTTTTTCTTTTTTTATAATAAACATTGGACTGCTGAGAATAGGAGGGAATGCAAAAGAGAGTGAAATAATGTACAAAAACTAAGCATGATTGCTTCGGCAGATCAAGTTAAATGCCTTTGAGCTTTGTATATTTTGTTATGACTTCATGGCAAAACCTACACAATTGAGAATCTGAGTATTTATAAGGAAATTTCCCTGAATTTCAGATTTGAATTTCAGAGACAAAGATGTGTTCTTTGTGAAGCACTATTCAGTTAGTTTGAAGAGGCAAGCCATAAAAGCATACAAAGTGAAGTTGAAACAAGACTCTTTACTAATCCCTCTGTATCCTGCTGTTGTGCACCTCATTTTCCTTCTCCCCATCATCATAAACTTTTATTTGATGGGGCAGAACTGGGCCTGGATGACATCCTGGTATATGTTCTGCAGCTAGATTCACAATCGTAGTAGCGAGTAGCATAGTAAATGTAAGTAGCATATCAAACGTGATATTCCTACAAATGAATTCCATGCTGTGTGATCACACTGGAGGTATTTCCCCCTTTCAAGAAATTGAGGAGCTTCAAGTGTTCAAGTGGTCTTGATCTCATCTTTTCATGTGAAACATAACCATACTTAGGAGCGTTTCTGCCTCTACGCCATTTAGGCTACGTTCTAAACCAAAACAATGCAGCATATGTTTTACACCATCACCTATGTGTAATGAAGGTGGAACCGATCATCAGAATCGTTAAGTGCACCAGCAAACACTTTCAAGGAAGCTTCTCGATTCCTATCCTTCGTATAATAGTTATCTTTGACAGAAACATCTGACTGCAACACTCTGCCCAGAGGGAAAATTTGCTAGAAACTTGTCAACAACTGACAACTTGTTGCAACATGAGCCTCTCCCTTGGTGTGTTAAGGATCTCCAGAGTAGATATAGGGAAAGTCTCTATATTCCCTGAAGAAGGTTGAGTAAATCAAGGGAGGTAGTGGTTTACTGAAAGTCTAATGTTCGTGTGTGTGTGTTTGTGTAAACACATCTCACCTCCTGTTCGGCCAAGACCAACCTGCACAGCAGGGTGCAAGCTGCCTTCATTGTTGAGAAGGTGAGGCAGGTGGTGGTAGATATTTGGTACCTGGAGAGGCTTCCTATTAGCAAGTTCCTTCAGCAATTTCTGTGTCTCATCTAAAAAAGGGTGAAAGAAAATATCGTGCCGATTTAAAAAGCAAGAAAAAGCTAAATGAGGTGTGGCAACATTTTTAGTTGGAATGCAGCACTGTTTTATCTTGACCCTCCAGTAATCACCCCCAGAGAGGCCTTTAGTAACCACCAAGTGTGCATAAAAACTGCACCCGGATATCGGAGGGTTAAAGTGAAGCAGAAGACAAAAAGGTGACAATTCCAACAACAACACAACAAAGTATGAATGGAAAAATGTGCAGAAAATTGGGGCATTAAACATAACTCGATTTCTGTTTTTCTGGTTATCGCACTTACCAGAGAAGTTTGTGAGAGCATCTTTGCTATCGTTAGTCTCTGCAATGGCACGTCTGAACTGCTCAAGAATATTGTTGAGTTCAGACGAGCGCTGCAGCGTCCTGTGCTCCGCTACACGAAGGCGCTCTTTCAGGGCATGGAACTCACGCTGGTATGCTATCAGCTTCTCTATAAAGAGAAAAAACACATTGTAAAGAATCTGGCACCATTAAGAGTAACTATTGTACTGACATATCTTATGAAACATGCACTAAGACACCATACAATAGTGTTGTGGTATTATTACACTTTCTACTACAACCAAGAAACATGAGACATAGGTTTGTCTGTTTTCTGGTGCGGTGACCTTTCACATTCATACATTTCCAATAATATGCGTCTACAGGCTTCCTAGCAGGGACAGTCATCGTGTGATAGACAGTACAACATGGAAACTTGACAAACTCAGCCTTTTCTGAGAAAACCTACTCTTACTTATCTCTTAACGGTTCAGATTTAGACAGAAGTTCTCTGAAAATGGGTGTAGTTGTGGTTAGTTGGTGAGCTAAGATCATAAATGTGTTAAGAGAAGCACTAAGTCATTCTCCTTGTTCCTTACATCGGATGTTTTTATGCGTTTTAGTGCTTGGAGTTGTGTAGAACATTTCGTAACTATGTTTTTCCTGTTTTTATCATTTTTCTTCCCCAGAACAAACCTAATTTTTGTTTAGTGTGAGAGTACAAAGAGCAGCTCACATGTGTATGTGTATATTAGGAGAAGTTGTGGGCTTGGGCAGCCTCTGATCTCCCTTTGCTTGTAGATTTATTGTGCCCTTTTGGGTAACCCCTCACTACAAGGAAACCCACACTCCCTTTATCTTCACCTCTTCGTCGTCCTCTGACAGAGCTACTGTCCTTTAACTTCTTTTTTTGCACAGAACCATGTTGTTCATGCTGAGTACTGATCTCTAAGACACACAGACAGATGTTGTCATTTAGCCGACACCTTGTGCAAAGGGCAACTTCGGACTCGGACAGACTTTCATCTTCGAATCAGCCCTTTCATAGTACAAGTGCCGGACTGCTGAGATGCAGCCGCACCTGTAATCCAAGTACGCAAACAAACAACTAGCTAGAGACGTCACAACAACCAAAGGAAACAGAAAATATTTCTATTCTGCTACTGTATATTTGCCTCGTGTACAGAAGTCCTGAATCTGGAGATGAATCTGTAGGCCTTCAGTATACACTGTGACATACTGGACATTCTTTTGACGTGCCACTCCCATTTCCTGAACAGTGCGTCTGCTCCCATATATGTTGGGCAGTTGACAGTTTGGACCAGTGTCTCAATGGTCTTGGGACACCATGCTGGGGGGGGGGGGCTGAGACAGACAGGGAACCCCGTAAGATCTTCCATAATAAGCTTTATCATCAAGCAATTAGTTTCAGACACCGAAACAATTAATTTTCCTAATTTCTTTCTCAGCAAATCTTCCCACCCCCCAGTCGCAAAAATTGTTTGTGTGTTGGGCGGGCAACTTAGGAGGACCATGACAACATTTTGGTGGAAAAAGGTTGAGTACCACTTATTTGGATAAATGCCATTCAATGTTTATGTTAACTCAACCTTAACTAAAACTGTTGCTAGGTCTGAAAAAAAAAAACACATCAAGTGGCATCACTAATAAGTTCAAGTAATGAAGCAAATGGCTAAACATGCCAGCTGGTACACAGTTTCTGGATCACCAAGCAAATAGACACGATGCATTAAACAATTACACCTACCTGAGGGCTGTAGTACAGCCATACAATCTCATTACTCTTCTCTGCTCTCTTAAACAACAAGTAGTGGGGGAAGGGCTAGGGCACTTCTGCTCTACCTCTGTTATCTTCTACCCAGCTCCTCATTTCCTCTTGTGATATCATCCAATTGTTTCTCCTAACACATCAACTCAGTCTTGCCTGTCCTTCACATTTAGGTATTTTTAGTATCCCCTACAAGTCAAGATGTCTACACCACTTCCAAGCTGGTGTGCACACTCATCTGACCTCCCTCCATCCTCCTGGTTTACATCTATCCCTGACCCTCTCCTGTGATATTCTCCCTCCTTGACAGGTCAACCTAGATTGTTTTGCTCAATCTATTTGATTCATTGATGAGATGCTACGTGGAAAGAATAGTGAGCTGTTATGTAATGGAAATTCAACAGCTAGAAAAAAAATAGCTCAAGGTCTTAATACTCAGTCACTAACATTTCTGGCCCGTGACAGTTAGGTTCAAAGCAGCTATATGACCATAGGCATGTATTCCATTGTGTAAACTTGAAGATCAAACTTGACAATTTTAATTTTACAAATCAATATTTTAGCTTGTGTTAGAGACACTATAATTGAATATTATTACTCATTATTAGTCCTTCCTTTTGCTTCGCTTTAATACTGGTCTAAAAAAAATTAAGTAACATAAGAAAAAAAAGCGGAATCTGTGCACATATAAAATGTCCAAGTGACAGGACTTATGAATATATACCACAATTAAACTAAAATAAATTACATATTTATAGTATTTTCTGCTCTTTGAGGGTCGACTAGTGTTCTTAACGCTACCATCACACATCTATAGTGTAATGGTTCATGAAGAAGTAGTACTTAACTAATCCTAATGTCTGCGTGCCAAAAACAAATAGTTATTTATACGCAACTGCCACAAGTCCCACACCAACAATGGGTGTGTAGGTTTAGTAAAGATATATTGACCACACATGTTCTCAGTCTCTGTATGAAGAGAGAATCTGGAGATATGTGAAGAGTTAACTGAAATGTATCTAGACCTAGTAACAAAGATGCTCACTATACCAAAATGATCACAAAAATCATCAAGGTAATATGCGATTCCCATATATTCTGTGTCAGAATTTTTGTCCAAGATGAGGTCATGTACAGGTAATCATTAAGGTTGTTTTACGTAAAGAATATTCAAGTAATTAAAGAACTACCATTAGATGCACTCTTGAAAACACCATTTTACTTGACATCGGGAAAAGCATGAGATTTTGCAGAAGTAAAGAGGAAAAGAAAAAGAGCTAACAGACAATGGCGTGAAGCTCACTTAAAAGACACAGATGATCCAATAGCTGAGAAATACCCAACCCTGAACTCACCCAGGTGTTAAAAGTTTTATTAGTCAGTTCATCATCGCATCAAAAAGCGTCAGTTATCTAGTCCTTGACCTCCCTCTCCTGCTGCTACAGGCTGCTGACTGACTGCAGATTCATGACTGCTGATGAAGGGCTTGGGAAGTTTATGTGTGCAAGAGTGATAAACTGCTGTGTCAAATATGCAGATGTCCAGTTCCAATCAAATGGCTGCTTTTCTATCACCTGCCCAGATGTGAAAGACACAACCAGGAAATCTGTTCATGATGAAAAATTTAGACTTGTCTGTCTTGATATATATACATGCAGTAATGCAACACCCCCCCTTCTTCTTAGGAGATATGCTTCTCCTCAATTAGATTGAAACACTATTGTGAACACTGTTTGGACATTCATGAATAGCATGGGGAAATGTAGTGTACTCTGCTCAGAAAAGTGGGGATTAATTTTCCTTAAAATACACACTCAGCTAAACATTACAAGATGTGCAGATGATTCAACACCAGCTGTTCAGGGAAAATTATGATTCAAATGCCAGTCAATCCACATTATGAATTGAGGTCACTAGTACAATTCCATGTAATAAGGTTTTTTTTTTTGGTTTTTGCAGTGGCAGTACCAATAACAAATTGTCCAGTAATTTGACCTCAACTATCTAAAATCTTGGGGCAGCTGAAAGTACACCACATCACTGAACCTTCTTTTGCACCTACTACAGATCCCACCTGCCAGACATGAATATAAAACACTTCTAAATCATGTCTATTATGCATGTATGAAACAGGCCCTCAAGTTATGCACCTGCTCACCAAGTGATCCCACAATGCAGCTGCTATGTACAACTGAAAACCTTTAAAACAGGAAGTTCATTGGCAAGTAGAACAGATGGTTCAAAACATGAATTTGAGATTATGGGGACAAAAACTAATGTTAGGGACGTGTTGCTTTTTTTTTTTATACATTTAAAGAGCAGATATACGTTGATGCAGGCTGACAGACATTACTCAGGCATAACTTGGGATTTGTGCACCTCTGTAGTACTCACCCAACATGTGACATTTAAGTAATAAAAATGACCACTACACCTGGCAAAATGTAATCCAAGCATTAATATCTGAAACACCTCTTTACATTTAAATAAAAGTACACACATTCACAAAAACAACCTTGCACAAACACACACAGTAGTAGTATTGATTGTTAGTGGGACTTTCCTGAAGGGAATCGCAAGTCGATCCAACAGAAGGCGAGTGATACTCCCAGAACACTGTGCAAATCAAGAAAGTGCACACCTTTTCCAATTTTGTCATTTTTCTTTGCAGCGCATGCCATGCTTCTTTCACCTCATTCAAATGAAAAGTATGAAAAGGTCAAGCAGCAGGCCAGAAATAGTGACTAGACTAGAAACAATGTGAAGTTCTCTATTTAAACATTGTCCTCTTGCAGGTAACAGATTCTTCATTTCCCATCCTCACCATCCCACGTTGTTTGTCATGACCCCCGCCCACTGTCCTCTTCCTCCACAGTGCTCATAAGCTCTCGTAGCCTGCTGCGTCCCTTTGTGGCAGTGCAAGCTGCCTGACAGCATGGAGCTGAGAGCACAACGCTGCTCTTCTCACTGACAGTCTTTTAGCTCCTGCATAAAATCTGCCTGCAATATCACAAATTTAGGAGAACAAAGCTTTAACACTATCACCACTTCATTGGAAGGATATCCAGCATTTTTAGTTAACTTCCAGAATGTGTATTCACATTTCAACCAAAGTCTCACATTTCAATTTCATTGACTATGAACTGAATTAAATTTTCAGTTTAGTTTCAGAGTAGAACAGTAATAGAGCAAACATTCAGGCTGATTGACAGGTATTCTATAGACTCCTTCTCAAGTCTGGCAAACAAACACATGGATGCAGACACATATGCAGTGAAGGTCTATGCCAGTGTAGCTGCTGAGGAGCAATGTTTTTGATGCACTTCCCACTTACAATACAAAGTGCATTGCAGATCCGGGAGCAGAACAAACCTCTGGGGGAATAGACGATGCTGACATAACAGTTTTTGTATATTTAATTTTATGGGCAAAAAAATAACAAGAATTATATATATGGATCATTGGGCACCCTGTACATACTGTAGTTTCCTTGAACAAGTTGTGGGCACCTTGAGAATAGTAATGTAAAAATCGCAACTTTTAAGGTATGGACATTGATACCAAATGTCAATATGAAATCCTTCTGAACTACAGGCTATTTTAAGGTTTGTGCAAGAGGAGATTTATTTTTCTAGAAATGTGGAGCCGTTTCCATAAATAAAGCAAATTTGAAACCATAACAAAAAACTATGTACCAAATAACCTAGGCTGTGTTGTGTTACCAATTGGTGCGATGGGCTAGATTACATGACAGATCTTCATCTGAAATGGCCACGACGTCTTTATCGATGAGACCTTTATCTGTCTTTGTGGATGAGATAATGGAAGTAACTGCATCAAAAGATGTGGTAATATGCAGCACATGGATCATATGAATGTTCTATGTCATTTATTTATTCAGAAAAACAATGGTTTCATTATCATTATCTGCATTTACTCAAAAAAGTCAAAAAAGTGAAAACCACGTCACACAAACAAAAAAAAAAGACAAAGTTTCTTTAAATTAAAATATTTTCCTAAACAGACTGATCCAATATTCTGAGTTAGTATTGGATCGAAACCTGACAACTATATCCACTTTCTAGTTGACATCAAATTTAAGAAACCAACAAGAATGAAAAATTAGACTGATTCATGTAGCTCAACACTTCCTTTCGCCTCAGATTCACCACAGGAAAACTGTGTTACCTTTACAAACTATAGCATCTTCTTAATCCAATTAAGGATAAATAGTTTGTGGTTTGAAAAAAAATTCTTCTAAGTCAGAAAGAAAATGAATACGTAAACGAATGAATGGTACACTAAACAGCAGGAAGTGAAAAAAACCTTGAGAAGGGAAATGACGATCATTATTGAGTAATTTATAACTGACGACGCCTATTCCTGTTTATGACAGAGCAAAGCATCTGTGTTAAAGGGATGTGTATAACTGAAACGGAGGATGTGTGTGAGACTAAGCTGGGAAGTAAAACAAAAAAGGAACTTATCCAACTACCTCTGCCATGTCAGCACTCTCATCCTCTCTCCATCATAAGGCCAACCTCGAGCCCTTCTCATCTTCTCGCTCTAGTTCTGGTCTTTCTACTCTCTTCCACCTTCCAGGGCACTTTAGATTTGTCTGGCAGACTGCCCTACCTCAGAGTGCACGCACTCACATACACACATTCAATGTATAGACATAATAAGCAGACAGTCGGAGGATACACACAGCACGTTATTTTCTTCCACTCTACCTAATAAATCAGAAGTGGCCTAGCTCCATCCCTGTCCCTTTAATGCAATCACTTGCGCTATTTTTGGCCCATTGTGTTAGGGCTGATGTGATGATGGAAGAAAACCATGTCTCCAAACAATAAGGAAGCAGAATATGTGGGTTCAAGGGAAGCAAAGGGGAAGTGTCATTTGCTTTAAGTAAACCTGCTGGAAACATGCAAATGCCTGCACCACTGAACCCAGAATTAAGAGTAAACAAATCTAAAAACAAACAACAGAGCATCACAAAAAGATTTACTGCCCTGGCCAACCAAGTCTCACTTCTTATCCATGCCTTTCCATACTTGTAATAAATTAAACGAAGAGTTACAATTCTAACAATAAGTTCTCAGTGTATTGGCATGTCTCATTCGAGGGTCTAAATTGCCTTCACTTCCAGACATGTTGTTTAATTATTGCACTGAATGAATTATTGCATTACAATGAAGCTGATCTTCAATCATATAGACCATCACGTTATCACTTTTTTAACCATTATATTTAGATATCAGGGTGAAACTGTTTCATACTCAGCACAAGCGTTCTTGAGTTAAGTAGATGTATGTAACAAATTAGAAGAAATTCCCTCAAGGCATCCCAAAATATCACCTTGTTGAGAATGGGACAAGCAACCAAAAAAAGAACACTAACTTTAACTAAAGGATACTTCTACATGTTCCAGATGGGATTGTGGCACATTTAGTTTCTCCTTCACAATATCTACAATGCCAATGCATATCAGTTTTTCATCTGGAAGGTTTTGGTGCCAAACATGTCAACAGCACAACAACAACACAGTGCTATTGGATGCTCCTTGGCGTTTTGCATTTTCTGTGGTCGTGGATGTTTGACTGCACAATTTTTTTCAGTAAGTTTTCAGTTTAAAAAAGTTAAAATAAATGAATAAATATATATTAAAACCTCTTTAGACCAAGCGCTATCATTAGATCTGGGAACTGTCATTTTAGGTTTGTCGACATTATGGATGTTCAACGTACTGATCTGATATGCATTTGGCTTAGATACTGTTCAAAATGACATGGATGCTGTCTCTAAGCCTTACAATGCTGGGGAAACCTATGACCCTTAGTTGTGGTTAAAAGGCATTGCATTTTATCAGGACATATCACTAATAAAGTTCTATCTATTCTATTCTTGATAAGATTAGCCCCTCATAACAATGCAGACCTAGAATAACCCTAGTCTCCAACTGTTGTGCTTCCTACTGAAATGAAATGCAAAATAAAGTCTTGAAAAAGAAATTCTTTGCAAGGATTTTAAAGTTTATCTTTCAGGGAGTTTTGTAATATTTACAAAACTACAAAATGTTGGCACTTGTGTCTCTGTGAAAGGAGTGCTTGGTAAGACGTCTTAACAGGGTGTTGTATGTAGTCTGCTCTCATCTCTTTAATAAAAGATGTTGACTTCAGTTACATTCCCTATATGAAACATTTAAATAACTAGCAAAGGCTGACTTAGAAACAAAAGATCTCTTAAATAAAAAAGATGTTATTTCCACTGGACCTGTTAACTTTAAAGTTGTTTAACTATGGCTGAAACAAACAGTTCAAGTAACAAACAGTGTTACAGCAACTTGTGGTCTGATACTAAGATAACATCTCACAGACTTCTCATGAGGAGGAGGATAGGACTTTATGTGACATGCAAACATTATGTAGGCGAGCATTATTGCATTGCTTCAATCTGTCATTATAGTAAGAGGAATATGTAGCACTATATTCAAACATCCTTGTCCCACCTCCAAACCATTGCACGTTATTACAGTTACTTGCTGTTAGTCAGCAACATAAAGGTCTATTTCACATCCAACCATAAAGATTGTAGAGAGCATTCCCTCACTGTGGATGAGGCAGATTCTGACAGAAAAGTACACATTCTGAAGACTCATTCAGCACAGAGTGTTTGGACAGCTGACTGGCAAAGCTCTAATTCACAGCAGTCAAGTGACCAGGAACAAGCCAGGCTGTCGGAAGCAGAGCATTGGCCAAAAAATTTAAATAAAACTTTGCCAGTGATTACCTCTCCTCTTCACTACCCACTGAACAATCACTCAAAACAGTCGTGTGCATGTGTACATACACACAGCATTCTTTGGGTGGAGAACCACTCAAGCAACTTGGGAAACCCATCTTTTTCAGATTGCCTACAGCAAAGTGTTTTCTGAACACCCACAGCATAAAGAAGAGATGCTATTAATAAACACAGGGGGGAAAGATGAAGAGCACAGAAGTTATGAAGCAACAAAGAAAAAGCTACATGAAAACATCTAATGTGAGATTAAACGCAACAAAAAAACAACACAGACCAGGAGTGCCCAGGACCCAACTCAGGTTTAAGTTTCAGGAATTTTGAAGTGATGTTCTCATAAGTGAGTCTGTGCGTGTTTTGTATATCTGAAACATTGTGGTACTGTGAATCTGACCCCTTCCATCTTTATTTGTCCACACCTCCCCCAGCCATAATACCAAAATGTGATATCCACAACAAAAAGCAAGGAAGAGTCTGCAAGGAATACAAGTATTCATACTTGTATTCTTTGCTGGCTCTTTACTTCAGTAAAGACCTGATGATGTCTGGGATGATGGCCAGAGTCTTTTGATTTTATGCAATATAAACTAATGATCAAAGTTAAAAGTATTGATCAATACTACAACTAAAGGCAAGACTACAACAAGGACTCTTATCCACCAAACATGGCTGTTAACCCCAAAAAAACAATCACTCATTTTGGAGGTTGGCCTGAAAGAAAATGTCTTAAAGAATGGCTCCAGGTAAGGTTTCTTTTCTGTGCCTTTCCCATGCCTTTTGGTTTTCCATTTTCCTGGTCTTTTGCTGTTGGCTGTCATAGGTGACCTCAACTTTTATTGTTTTATGTCTGTATGATTTCATCTTTCATTACCCCATTCTCTTTTGTATATTTATCTAATTGTAATTTTGACTTAATTCTCTTGAAATCTTGTGTCTTAGCTCTTATTTATATCATCATCTCCATTTAGCATTTCTTTGGTTTCATGATTCTACACACTCATTGAATTATGTTTCCTATAGTTTTTAATTGGTGCTGCACAAATAAATTATTGATCTATTAAAGGAAGGCATAGAATAATTAAGTTAATAAAATATAATCAAATTTATCTGAAAATTGTGATATCATTGTAAAATTATACAATGGAGACAGTTGCACAGTTACTCAAATAAGACTTTTTAATTTCTCACGTCTTAAATCAATCTCCAGCATCTTTCAAAAACTATTCTACTGTTAGTTTTTGTGTGAAACTTAAGACTTGTGCCAATTGTAGATTACTGTGTTTTTCTTTGTGACAATAGATTTTCTGTCAGATTCATTTTTTAATAGGAAGTATGTAATATTATAGCTGTTTAATTCATTTGCATGATTTGTCGGCTTACAGCTGAAGTGGAAGTGTGTTCGGCTCTCTTTATTCATGGTGCAGGTCCACACCTTTCCTTCTCAAAGATGAGCAGAAATATTGCATTGCTCACTGACAGTCCTGGAAAATATATTTTTGAATAATTCCAAAGTATGTCTACTGCATATACTTTGTGAATTATCTCTTCCTATCAATACAAGATCTGTACACATTTGCAAGTTTGCTAAACTTTTTCCTAATTAGCTCAAGATGATGACTATCAAGTCTGATCATCTGCAGAGAAAATACAAGAAATATATATTCCTTAAGAAAATAAAAGGAACCATATATGTTTATCAGTTATGGCAGATATGCTTGTTTTCAACATCCCCACACTCCATACAGGTCTGGAGCTTAGAAGTAACAGGTCAGCAGTCGGAACATTGGGCATTCATACGTGACCTTTGCTTATCACACATGCACATTGCAACACGCCAAGAAGCAGTATCTGTATGTTCTTTTGGCCCAACTTGCTGGATGGTTCTCATTTACAGTAAAAGTATTTCATCAAGCTGATAAGCAACACAGAAATCACCACATGAAGCTGTAGCTAGGAATTTATCTAAAGGCTGTAATTATTTACACTCTGCTGATAACAAGTGACTAAAGCTTATAACCCTCCACACGAACACTAGAGTTAATCCCAGCGACTGAGCACTCACTGCAACTGGTGAATATAACCACAGGCCAGTTTGTCAAAGATAGAATCAAAGATTCAATCTTTGAACGCCAATTACTTGGATTCAAAGATTGAATCCAAGTAATGGGCATTCAAAGATTGAATCCAAGTAATGGGTAGAATTCTGTTGCACAAAGCTGAATAATACTGCACTATCACAAGTAGGATTAATTTCTGAAGCAAATTGATTAGGGGTAAATAAATTTCTCCAACAAAAAACAATGGCTTCAAATTATTCAGCTCACTTACACAAATAGATTCAGTAGGACTTATTACATGTTGGTGAGAAAAGTATTGCTAATTTCAAGCTGTCGCAAAAGTGAATGTGGGAGGGGTAGTGATGGGTCATTAGTCATTAACCTGTGACATGAAAAGATAAACTGAACAGTCTCCTCACATTTAACACAAATAACCAAAATTAAATCATTGATGAGAATATTATGAGGGTGATTATTCCATTTGCTTGAGTATCAACGGCAATGCACTGATAACTGTGCACTTTGGCATGCTTTTTGAAAAATGAACTAAAAAAGAAAAAAATTTATTGAGCAACTTTTTTAAAAATGCTGCAACCCTCCTTCTGTACATTTTACTCAGAACCTCCAGCTACAGAGAGGTACAGTGAATCCAAAATATCACCCACAGAGGAAAAGTGGGGCCTTTTGTAATTACAGAATTGTATGGCCTGACATTGACACTAGATTGATTGCACAGGTCTAGTTGTTTGTTTCTAGAAATGGCTTCTTTTTGCTTTCCTTACTATTCGTGATTTTACCTCTGGTAAATTGAATGGCCTGTTACCATGGTAATACTGAATTGTAGTTAGGCTGTGGGTAGTTACTTTCTGCAATTAAAAAAATGAAAATAATCAGTCAAGTTAAACCACAGCGTCAACTCTGTCAGACCTGACTGCTAATATTCTAACTTACATCGGCATGATATGAGACATCCGCAAAAGGGAGATGGGGGTGTGTAAATTGTCGCTTCCTCGTGCTTTTCTTCACAGGACACATTGGTACATTACTCAGATTAACTCGAAAAACCGGTAGCACCTACATTGTGTGATAACGGGAGGAAATGAGTGCTGTCAAACAGTAAAGAGGCACAGGTATCAGTGTGAATCTTTCAGTATAATGAGATTGAGAGGTTGCTTATGAACCCTTGCATGATGTACAGGGAAATGCAGCTAAATGAACGGCGCCGGTGAATACCGATTTTGCTTAACGTTGTCGTACGGTAACACCTGCTGTCCTACGACATGCTGCTGCTGGTGGTGGTGGGGGACCCACGTCAGCTTGTTACCCAGGCCTCATAACTGTCGATCCTAAAAGCCAATCACTTTAATCTATGTAATAATCGTGCTGGGAAAAAAAAAAATAAATAAATAACCCAACGCACCTTTGCCATTCTGCCACGCTGTGTACCAGGACAGGCTGAGGAAAGACGTGAAGAAAATGATCGCAGTGGCCACAGTTCCATTTCTGAGCCTCATCTCATTTCAGCGATGCCTCTCCTCGGCTGAGTGTCGGGGACCCCGGAGCTGCTGCCGTTGCCTCCCTCGATCCGACTCTTGTTTTCAAGATGTTAAGATGATCATAAACGTATGCATACGGGAGGCGTTAAACCGTTAATTGGACGGCGATCACGGGGCTCGACATGAGTCGGTCTCGGTGCGCCTTCTTCTGCTGTTTTTTTTTCCGGAGGGCTATAGCTTCTTCTTCCGTACCGTCCTACAGCGATAGGTCACGAGTCGGATGCCTTCCCTGTCCAGAAAGCTTACATGATCGCTCGAGATCAAACTAGCGGGAACGGGATACGATCCATAGTGTGTTTTTAAAGGCCGGACGTTGGCTACAAGTTACAGAAAGCAAAGCATTTCGAGTGTGTGACGGCGGATCCTACGGGATAGGCTGTTTGCGCTCTGACGGTGCCCGAAAGGCGACGCCCCAAATCACGTTGAATCAACCCAAGCTGGCAACAGATGAATAAAGGCTGGGTTTAACCTTTACACCAAAAACAGCAAATAGACCTGTCCTCCTCGGCGCTACCGTTAACTTTTAACGCCCATGTTTGTTGAGTCGACTTGCTAGCTTGTGACACGGTTAGCAAGTACGGCGAGTTAGCTCCCAGGCTAAAACGAAGTTGAAATCCGCCGAGCCCACAAGAAAACCGAAAAAAAAGCAGATTAACTTAAACAATAGCAGCCAGTGAGGAGACTAGAAATGACTTGTATTGCTGTTTCCCACGGAGGGGGAGTTCTCTTGCCTTGGGACCACTTAAGTTAGCATACTTTCCGAAAATAAGTTGGCGCCCGGCCTTAAAAAGTGCACATTGTACTGGCGGATGCGCTTTTCATTTAACGAACCAGCTGCGTCCACCTGCTGTTTCGGCGAAAGTGGTTGCAACAAGGGGCTCTTCCGGGTCTTTCAAAGTAAAGCACTTACAAGACGCCCAAAAGAAACCTCTACCTTTAAAGATTCGGACACAATCGGGTCTTTCGGGGTCTCTTCTCCGCGGTTTCCTGCCGATAAATACGTCTCTCGTGGCGCCAACCAGTGTTATTTATACTCGAGGCTCGTGCTCCAGATAGACAAACTGATCTGACTAAAAATATAACTCTTTTGAGTTCAGAAAAAAAAAATCTTGAGTACCCAAATCCGGAACAATTGCGTTGAATTAGTTAATCTGACTGTATGTTAAGTATATGTTTGCCCAGAGTCCACCTGCTGTCGTTGAGTGCACGAACCGCATCAATAACAAAGAACTAACAGTGGAGCCCCGATACCTGAAATTCACCATGGTAACCGCAGTTAGACTTCGACTTAGACTTCCTTTATTGTCATTACACAGACACACTGAATCTGGTAACGAAATGTCATAGAATTGAGCTGATAACCCAAAATAAATATGGAAAATTGAAAAGTACACAATTGCTGAAATGAATCCAAAGCCATGAGTGTCTGCAGTGTAGATGTGACAACACACACAGACAATATAAATAAGAATA
>JAPTHA010000015.1:10645846-10657257 GCA_029814585.1 Gymnapogon annona
TAGGTAGGTAGGTAGGTAGGTAGGTAGGTAGGTATACATTTATTGTCCCACAAGCAAGCATAGATAGTGTAGAAAAAAATAACAAAATGGTGAAAATACCATGGCCGCACTGTGTCACCTGCTTTCACTAAAAGTAACTAGCCAGCTGCAACGATCTTTAATTGAATCAATTAATCTCGACTTTAATTGATTTCTTACCGTACCAGCTGCAGAGAGAGAGAGAGAGAGTCACTCACTTGGGGACGGAAGGAGTTGGAGGGGGCCACTCACACAGATAGAGGGAGGAAGGTGGCAGACACACACACACACACACACACACATACACACACATACAGCTAGTGGGGTTGGAGAAGGGAGTTTAGGAGTCATCAGTGGAGCCTTTTGACAGGTGCGCCGACTGAGAATAAGCAAATCTGTGTGTAAGAAGGCAGCGGAAGGGGTCTTTTTGACAGGAACCTCGCTGGAGTAGTCATATCTATGATAAGGGAAGAATGGAGAGGCCCCATTGTGAGTCGTAATTTATCAACTGTGACAAGGGTTAGGAGGAATCCACTAATTGTGGAGAGTGTTTGGGCACATTTGAACACTCATGCCCCTATAAAGCTGTGGGTTCGCAGAGGAGCGTTGGACATGCCCCAGGGAGTGTCACCTTGTGTTTATCTTGTCTTTGCAAATAACCACTCGTACGGCTCTGAAGACTGGCTTACTCAACTCTTCTCTGCGTCTGGGACCTGAGTTACTGATCATCACCATGATTCGATATTTGGACTTAAATTTATTATCAGGAGAATACAGGCAGTCAGTATAAAGCGGGGAGAGACTAAGGTGTGATTTATGCCAAAATTCACATCAATAGATATATAGATACTGTCAGTTCATATCTTTATATCTTTCATACTATGTATAGTTTATTATATTGTTGGAATTAACTATCTTATATTAAAGACAAAGTCGGTTCATATCTTTAATATAGTTTATTATATTGTGGGACTTAACTATCTTACATTACAGACAAAAAAATACCATTAGAAATTTTGTCAATTAAGAAACTATTAACAGCAGAAATACCCTTTACTGTGAATAGTTATGGCAGAGAGTGATAACAGTGGCGGCCCTTTCATTACAGACTCAGTTTTTCTCTCAAAATAATATAAACTCTTTACACTACAATACACTTCGATGCACAAACGCAGCAGCCTCATAAATCACCATAATGCTGAATCAACATGTCTCAGAAAGTCAGTATTATAACTAATAAAGTTAGTGTACATCTGCTCATGTTGCTGTGTGGACAGCTTGTAGATGTGTCCGTTTTCCCTCTTAGTCCATGGTCTTATCACTCCAGGCCATTGACTTCCTCTTGGCTAGTTCCATCCATGACGGCTGGCCACTGTCAGACAACGCAGATGGCAGTGTGGGTGAGGTTGAAGGCAGTGAGGATGGAGCCATGTTCTTTCGAAGCCATTTATCTTCTCGAGGTCTCTCTGGCACCTTAGCTGGGATTGACTCTGAAAGAAAACTTCTTGTTATATTTCTACCGAAGGAAAAACATTACCTTCATTCAACGGTTTTGTGGTAATTTATGAACACACCTGCATGTTTCATCCCTTGACTGCCCTCTGGTTTTGTGTCTTTAGTCAGAGGAGGTGTAGTTTGGGCTGACTTCTCTCCAGCCGACTCTACTTCTGTTTGGGTCTTCTTCACATCCGCCTGTTAAAATCAGTCAAATTTGATTGTCTGCTAATGATCAGCAGTCTAAAAACATGTTAAACAGCAAACGTCATAACAACCTGAGCTCAACATAGTACACTCTTATTTATATGAACCCAGATTATTTCGTATTCCAGTGACACAATCTTGACTGACTTTTTTTTTTTTTTTTAATATTGATTATTTCTATTAGAGATCAGTAAAGGACTGTATGTGTAAATGGTATGTCTACTGTTTGGTAACTCTTTTACTGTCAGTAAATCCTGCAAAGTAGATCGGGTTGACATGTTTCTTAATGATCATAAATCATATAAGGTACTTTCTTTCATATTTATGCAACATACTGTAAAATAGACTACACCAAAACCACAGGTGAAAACAGTCCTCAAGAACAACACCAATTACATCTCAACAACAAAGATATTTTAGTCTTCTGTCATAAATAAATATTGACTAGTGTTCTTGAGTTTATTATAGAGTGAACATGTGGATTTTATAGATTCATGTAGTAAAAAAAAAAAAGTTACAAAAAAGAACCACATACCCCCTTGGTTCCGGGTGGAGCGGTCCGCTTCTCCAAAAAGGCAGCTTTCTGGCTCACTGACCCGCCCCAAACATCTCGTCTCCCTGAAGGCGGTGGTTGGCCGTCTCTTTCCTGTGTGTCAGCTGCACTCGCCTCGCCCACAGAAATGGCCATTGAAGATAGACCCGGTGGGGCAGTAGAACCTGCAGGTGTGGCTTTGATCTTGTTGGTAGTGTGGAGACTTCGATTACTCCAGAGAGGATGTTGACCTGAAGAAAGGCCAGACTGCACAAACTGAGTCGTGCTCTCCTTTTGATGAGCAGAGTGCAGAGGAGACTGACTCGTCCCTGTGTTGGTCTGGGGTGCAGGTTCTGTCACATTTGGCTCTAATTGAGTCTCAGGTTGTTTTGGTGCTTCTTTAGACGCGTTTGACTCAACAGGAGACACCTTGGGCATTGGTGAGGGTCTGACAGTTTGTGCTTGAGTTCGACTTTGCGGTGCTTCTGCTTGGACTGCGTCAGGGGAAGGCTGGTCCGCAGCACACAGGGATGCTGTGCTTTTTGTAATCTGTGTCTCTGTTTGTGCCTGACTCGTCTGAGCTTGTGTTTGTGGTCGAGCCGCCGTCTGCGCGCCTGTAAAATCTCTGGGGAATCTGCTGGTGAAAAGGCTCTGAAGGCTTCTAGTCTTTTCCATCGCCAGACTCATCCAGGACACCTCAGGTGAGGCTGTTTGGGGCGTAGGATGGGGCTCCTGAGGCACTTCTACTTCTGCATTAACCTCAGTAGGGGGATTGTGAGAGACACCAGTAGATTGTAGGTTATACTTGAGCGGAAGGTTGACACCAGATGAAGCTGCAGATCCATCTATAAGGAAAGTGACGGAACTGTTAGACACACTTGGTTTCATTGGCTGAGTGGTATTTTAATGAGTGCAAAGGTTCCCTCTGCTCTGATGGAATCTTATCACTGACTGTGTACCGCGTGAAACTTATCTCTTACGTTTGTGCAATATTTAACCTTACAAGCATCCTACAGTTTGCAATAACAAAAGCTAAGTGGGTACATTGAGAACATTAAGCAAACACGTGACATTTAATTGTGGTGAGACTCACCTGCAGGTCTGGCATCTCCAGAGGCAGATGCTGCACAAGAGATGTTAACTGGCATTTTTTTGCCCGTGAAGCTGGCATTATTACTTATTTCCTGTCTTTGTTTCTCACTTTGCTCCTCCTTTGGTGTAGACTTTGACTGCTGGTAAGAAGTGGCTTCAGACCTTAATCTCATAGACTGGGAGGTTGAGCGCAGTTTAACACCAAATGTGGCCTTTCCTTCCTCCTCATGGACGTCTTTTGCTTCAATCACCTCCTGACCACCCTCCATCTCCTCACAGTCTACGACACCTGTGTCTGTGGTAATATTTTTAGATTGTGTTACTGATTCCACTTTTTTGAGGCTATCCCTGTCCCATAGAACAACCGGGCTTTTGTGCAAAGTTCCCTCCTGTCTAAGTCTTCCCACATCAGCGGGGCCTCCTCTGGGTCTTAAGTCCTTAACGTCCTCCTTTTCCCTCATGACTGAAGGGGATGTGTCCTCTTTTCCCTCTCCTGCCTTTAGTTTGGCTCCGGTATTTTCCAGCACACCTACAAAGCTGCCTGATTGGAGTCTCTCTGCATCTCTGTTTTTGGCAGTGATGATGGAGAAATGAAAAGATCCAGATCCAGGAGCAGGTCTCTTTATTCCTCTTGCGTTCTCTGTCTCACCTTGAGCACCTGAAGACCTGAATGCGACTGTTGAACCAGAGCTAGAGAAGAACTGGTCTATCTTAGAATTGATATCAGTCGCTTCACCCTTATTTTGAAAATCCCTTTTGTCAGGAGTCATGATTTGTATGTCAAATTCCCTGGTGGATTCTATTTTTTCCATCAGGTCTGATTGGACATATGACGAATGAGGCCGTATTCCATCCGTAGAACTGTGAGGTTTGTTTCTAAGGACCTGAGAGGACAAAGGCAGTTCTTTCACAGGAAGAGTAATGTCCTGTTGTGAAAAACCTAAGCTGGGTGGCTTAGGAGCTGTCTCTGATGGTGCCGATGCAGGTTCTGGGAATTTTGAAGGACCTCTGGATGCAAATGGAATATCAGACCCTCCTCTTTCTGTTTCCACAGTCTTCTCTGCTTGTGTTTCAGGCTGCTGCTCCTCTTCTGTTAGAGGCTCAGTGTTGTTTAGGTTGTGCAGTGAAGATCCAGAATCAGACTGTAAAAAAGTGGGAAGGTGGACATTTGTTATTTGTTTTTTTTAAAACAGCATCTTTTGTCTTTTCTTATTTTTACTTAAACTTGGTGATATTAAAAATCTATTTTGCAAGAGCATCATGGCCAGAACTGCAGCAGGAGGTTACAGAAGTGTAGAAATGTCAGCTGTACATCCACAGTAAAGTTGGCATAAAACACAAGGTAAACCTATCCTAAAATGTATATGTAACAGTCATTTTTTATTAATTTTTATCATATTTTTGTAAAAGAAACATGTACATATTAACTTTATTCAATGCCTTTTTGATCTGAATTCTTGTTTCATTATGGTTTGACTATTAAACCTAGAATATTTTCTACATTTATTACACAAAATACCATTGTGACATCAGTGAAAAACACACAACCGGCTCTGACATTACTTAATGAGTGTCCAGTCGAAGCTAGTTTTTACCCCTGGGATGAGGGGTATTGGAATTGCTCTGTCTGCCCATTTTGGCCAAGGAGTATTGATGAGCAACATCTTATGTTGCTTTATGTAGGTTGATTTTATCTTATATTTCGCATCCCATGAGTGCACATTATCTCATAGGAACAACTACTTACTCCGGGAAGTCTCTTCTTGGTACTGGCCCTCTGGTTTCTGGGTTTCACAGACATTCGGTGGCGGGCAGCAGAGGTGTCAAGGCAGGGAGTGAATTGGGTCAGTGAGCTGAAGTCCAGCGGTGGCTCGACAACAGGGAGGGGGGAGTTGGACAGGAAGGGGATGGTTGGAGACACAGATTTGGTTGGTGCAGGTTTAGGAATGAGTGGAAGTGGATGGGAGCCAAGCTGGGATATGGCCTGGGAAGAATAAAAAACATTTAATTTAGAATAACACACTTCAAAGAATAGGGGGAACAAACAAGTTCCCTTAATCTTATCCTATTTTCTTACCATTGACCTACACCTTAAAAAATTACTTCAATGACTTGATGAATTAATGCTGTAAATGAGTGCAAATATGTTGTTGCTTTTTCTTGAGCAGAGTAGAGTTGTCTGCAATCTTTACCTAAGTATTGATAATTACACAAGGCTTAAAATACACCAACTTAATATTTTAATGATCTGGTGCAAAATTATGCAGTTAATAATAAGAGATCTGCCGAATGTCTACAAACTTCCTTTAAAAAAACTTAGACCGATGTAATCCAGATGTAAACTTGAAAAAAAAAATCAACTTAAAAATGACAGTGTACATGAATTACATGGGCAGATAATTCACCTTGTTGAGTGCCCCCTGCATTACAACGTAGCCTCCTGACATCTCAGACGGGCTGTGGGGTAGACTGTCATCCTCCGAGCGGCTGCTTGGGTCTTCTGCTCGTCTCATCGGCAGAACTGGAGGCGGCAGCCCCAGATGTAGCTTCTGCTGCTGAAGCTTCTCCTGCAGTACCAGAGCACAGGCTGTGTGTCAATCAAAGATGTAAATGTATTAAAAGTAAATTCTGAACAATATTATTTTAATATATATAATTCTATATACAATATATTATTTATTTTATTATTTTAATTTATTGTGTATATTAAATATATATGTAATTTTGTATGTTGTATAAGAATTTAACTGATGTATATCTGTCCTTTTTTCTACTCTTTGTATTTGGCTGCGGTGATGTACAAATTTCCCCATTGTGTGACAATAAAGTTCTAATCTATCTTTTATTTATTGAATTATTTGGAAATATTTATTTATGTTGATTTCAATTTATTTACGGTCACATGTCGTTGTGTAATGGTCCTGAATGGTGTGATTGAATTTGTTTTGACCCCCCCTTGCCTTCACCCTTGAGTAGCTGGGATAGGCTCCAGTGACCCCCGCCACCCTGCAAAGGATGTGGGAGGGTCTGGAAGATGAAGGAATGAATGAAAAATGGAACGTACCTGCTTTCTACATATTATATTTGCATACTGCGTGTATATATTCCTAATAACTATATCTTTAAAAAATTGCAGCAGTTTCATTAATATGCCGGGTTAAACTAATTATTACCTGCAGAGCTTTGATTTTGCTGTGGACGTTCTCCTGGGATAAAACCCGGGCCGGTTCAGCATCTGTCAGGGCCTGATCAGCCAGGAAGATGCTGTCATGAGATAATGCTCGCGATCCCATCATGCCTTGAGAGCATCTGATATTCCAAAGGACAAAAAAAAAACAAAACATTGAAGATATTCAAATAATGCAAGGGGAAAACATAGGCTATATAGACACATGTGCACAACCATACAATGAGGCAAACACTCACACCAAATCTTCATCTGATCCAAGTGTCTTTCCAGCTGTGATGTCACTGGCGGACTGGCTGAGTTTACCGTCGCCTTCTTCACCTGCTTTCTTACTCCTTCCAAAGAGACGGCTTCTCAAAGACTTTAGCTTCGACTTCTTACGTCCTAAAAAGGGACACAGACAGACACCATCATTGTTTTTGTAGGTCACTTTCACAAACACTCACGCCGCCATCCTGAGTCTGTACCGTCACATCACTGATCACCCCTTTGTCGTACAGGAAATTTCTTTTTATGATAATTATCTTACATAATAAACAGAAAATCTCACCTGGAATGTCCTCAGTGCTTTCTTCAGTGTCCCCTGAGAAAGACTCCATGTGTCCAGGGCCCACTGAGAGGACAGCAAAGAGTGAATAAAAAGCACAGATCATAAAAAGGAGCTATTTAGACAGAACGCACCTCAGGCAAATATTTTTAAGACACTGTCGTCACAGGCTGGACAGGGTCGAACATGGTTGAATAACCTAGTGGCACACGGCAGGAACACACACGGACACAAACGCACACAATACAACCTCAAGAAGCGACGGTGGACTTCAGTTCAAAGGTTTATGGGTATTATCAGCAGCAGCACAACACTTTACTGTAGCCAGGTGTGGTGTAGCGTGATGATGAAACTGAATACGACTAAAAACTAATAAGTAACTAATGACTGAAAAGCATTAAAACAGCACTGTCTAAAGAGGTGTAGTCCATAAAAGGATTTCTTAGTGTAAAAGACATGTATGGATTAATCCAACAGTATCATTATAGATAACTGTTTTGCAGGCAAAACCTCGCTCTCAGGCAGGTTTACTTATGCAACACGGACAAACATCCACATTTAGTTGATGTGTCCCTGGATGTACGACTCGCAGAGTGTGAACTTAATGCATAACCCTACCCTGGAGATATAAAGATTTCTATGTATACTTTTCTATGCATCATTAAATATTCTCCTTGCGTAGCCTAGGAACTGGTGTCAACACAGCATGATCCTGTGCAGCATGGATGTCTGATAAGACCAGATGTGTCAGGTTATGGATAAACATGCAAAGTCCACACTGCAACAATTATATCACCCAGCCAGTTCTCTACAAGCACACCCTGCTGAAAAGAGATCTGACTCTGCAAAAAAAAAAAAAGTTGGAAGAATTGAAGAGCCAGCAGTGAATTAATCCTGAAGTTGCTTGTGATGATGTATTTTACCTGTACTATATATTTTTGCCAATTGCCCTGTGAATAAATCATACTATATTTATAGCTCTGGGTAAAATTTGAGTGAACATGAGGCAGGTTGTTACGTTTATACCATTCGACTGAGCCAAACTATAGTCCCAACAGAAACAGAAGATAATCCCGTGGATTATTAACATTGCAGAGAGATCCTTGTAAGATTTCACAGCACAATAATCCACAGCAATGGCTTAATCACTAACTTCACATGTCACGGACTGCAGCACAAAATTCACCTGACATTCCCAGTGAAAGTCCTTCACTTTTCCGTGGAGAAAACAGACATTCATGAATTCACACAAACATCAGCAAAAAAAAAAAGGGAGGGGGAAAAAAGTGCATTTACCAAGTGTCGCTGGCAGCAATTCAGCTTCTCCCTATGCTGTTTGTCCTCCGCTTTACACCAGGCTGTGTCGTCCTCAGTGTCCCTGTCCTAATGTTTCAACCGCAGGCTTACATCGTTCACATATGCAGACGGAGAGAGGGATGCAATAGGAAGGAGGTAAGGAAAGTGAAAGGAGAACGAAAGAAACACAGGCACTGAAGAGAGAGGGAGAAAGAGAGAGGTCACTCCATGGCAGGGTAAGCAAATGCACAAAGAGAAAAGAGGACAGAATAGAGAGAGAGAGAGGGGGAGAGAGGAAGTGACTGAGCGGGAGAGTGGGAGTGAGAGAGAGAGAGAGAGAGATACTCTATTACATTAGTGGCACACTGTGGCCCTCTGCGCTAAGCTCCTTATAAAACGCTAACCTGATTTTAGGCCCAGAAATGAGAGTAGAGGGAAAAAATAAAGCTCCAGCTGGAAAGAGGACAGTCATGCAGGAATTACTGCTGATAGAACTGTTTACATGTCACACCAGTTTGCTTACAGCCCCAGACAATAAGAGGGAGGAGGAGCCTATATAGGTACGTGTGTGTTGATTAACGTGACTAAGACATACACTTAGCATATCCGCACACTGCAAGTCATGTATTTCAGCACAAACTGTAACGTCAAGGTCAATGGTGAACAGCTTAGAGTCCATTTTATTGGTAGGTGACATTAGAAAGGCCACTCCTCCATTAATGAATACTCCTTGAAAAATCCCCCCTTCCCACCCACCAACCAAACACACACTCACATTCAAGCTCCAGAGAGGGGAGCACTATCTAGGCCACTGGGTTACAGTTATCAAAAAGAAATGGGTGGGTGAGTGGGTGGGGGTAGGATGTAGAAAAGTAAATCTTCCTCATCCACCGCGTCTGGATGTGTGTGTCTGAGCAGCATCTCTGATGAGGCTTCTCATCACACAAATCCCCATCTCTGCAGCTGGAATATACTGACATCTGGATTACATGCAGCAAATCATATGTGCAGCAGACACCGGTGATAAACCTGTGATGTGGTTTCAATATGTCTTAATGTAATCTTAACATGAAGCGCAGGCTGTACATGAGAATCTTCATTTAGTCAGATTACATACAGATGTGCTGTACGAGGGGAACTATGCATGGATGAAAATGTTCACGTGACTACAGGTAATGTCCTCTAAACTCAAGGAAAGTAAAGATACTGATGTTTCATACAGATATGATCATATACGGCTCATGGGATTCCCTGCTGGATTATAATTTCTTCCTCTCAGACCCAGATGAGGGCTGTGCATATCCAGATTAAGGCTGCTAGATAATCCGATCATGGCTGCTGTTTGAACTCACACTCACTCCCATGTATTCATCTCTATAAAAAAAATGTTAAAAATTGTATCAGGGGGTTCATATTTTCATGTACCCATGTCTGACTCTTTGTAGTAGAAATGACTTTTTGACTAACACCAACAACCCCCCCCCCTCGCCTGAAGAATAACGCGCTTCATATTTGGATGGATTTTGAGAAAATTGTGAAACTGTAAACCATTAAGGAAAAATGTATGTGTTTATTTTCAGTTGTGTAATTCATAAATGTTTAACATAATAATGCTCCGACCAAAAATACACCAACAAAACAACAATCAGAGCATTTATTTGAAGTGTCCATCAGATGGCGACATAACTAATAAAAACCAACTCACGGAAGAAAATAAACCCCATCATACAAAAGACCCTTTCATAGTTATACAAAGACGTAAAACATACATTCAAAAGAGAACTATAAAGTACAAATAAAAGATGTTGCGGTATGACAGAAAGCTTTTATAGCTAAATTCTCATTAAAATCATTTCTTAGTTTGCAGTCAAGTATCAGGAAAAACGGTACATGTTGAATTACTCTATGTTATTTTGTTTTTAAGGCAATGCGAAGTGAGTATCTGAAGTCACATGACATGAACATCATAGTGTTTTTGTGTGTTTGGTGTGAAAAATGTCTACGTTAGTTTCGTGACACTGCCGGAGGTCGTAGTCACAATATCCAATGGAGAATCGGCCCTAGGAGATGAAGACAGCTCTTTAATCAACAAGAACTCCACAACTTTTTACACTGACGGCAATATTTATGTCAGGGGTAAAAAAACAGAAACTAAAACGAATGAGTGTGAAGTCTCACCTTTGGTCTCTTGAAGTAATCTAGGCCTCTTCCTATTTTAATGATCCAACCATTGTCGAATCTAAAAACAAAACTTGATTTAGATTTTCACAATCTAAATAACATGATTGTGGTGTATTACAAGAAGAGGTAAAGCATATCAGAGCAAAGGAAAATTCTTAATGACAGACTTGGCTCATAATACCTGAAAAGGAGATAAACAAATGAATTAATCGATATTAAAGCTGGTGAGGTCCTCAAAATGAAACTAGATGATGATGATTTCTGTTGGCTTTTTCCCTTCTGGGGTCGCCGCAGCGAATACACTTTGCTTATTTTATTTGGCAGGAGTTTTTACGCCGGATGCCCTTCCTGACACAACCCACTGGACGCTCTTACTATAGTTGTAAAAATGAAAGACTAAATAAAAAAGGAAAACTTGTGAAAATGTATAAACTATCCTAACTGTGAAATACACTGTTAAGCACTGTCTACTGTTGTCTGATGTGAAGATGTGACACACTGAAATGCTTGAATACCCGTTGATTAACCACACTGTTCAGTTTGCCGTTTAGCACTAAATCACCTCCATACATGATAGTAACATGTAGAATAAATATTTGTAGAATAATAATATTACTAGGAAATAACTCTTTGAGGATTACTAACCTCCACCGTGGTGTGATTTGCTAACTTAGGTGTTTTACTTAAGAATGGAATGTGCCTTATTATAATTATTTTTGTGTGATAATAGATTGACATTGTGGGACTGAGATGGATCAAGTGGGGGATTCCTAGGAAAGCAGAGAAAGCAACAACTCCCAAACTCTTGTTTTCTAGGGAGTAAGGAAGAATCAAACATTAGGATGTTAGGAGGTGCT
>JAPTHA010000015.1:10657357-10670066 GCA_029814585.1 Gymnapogon annona
AGAGAAAGCAACAACTCCCAAACTCTTGTTTTCTAGGGAGTAAGGAAGAATCAAACATTAGGATGTTAGGAGGTGCTTTTCATATATCGAAACTGGCACTGACCAAATAAGATCAACCGACACTTGGATGGTCAGTGATTGTCTATATAAAAAAAAATGGGCCAAGGAGAGTTAGGGGTCCGTTGTTATTGAGGTTCTGGGCCTGAACCTTTGTTCATTCACAATGAAGGAAAGAAGGACCCTGGGCTGTGTATGATAATCCATTGTTTGATAATAAATTGTTAAATTGAAACAGATCCTCTACTTAACTATCTCCATTAAACGAACGCATGGGAAAGTTGTATCACATTGTGGGTGAGTTCACTGACAGATAATAGCTCTTTCCAACAAACAGCATGTGTCTGTCTGTACCTTATTTCCCGGTCATGTATTGTGGAGGAGTACTGCAGATCCAGGGTGACTCCCTGAGCACTGAGACTCTCTTTCATTTCAGCCAAAGCACTGTTCTGTTGGCCGCTATCTGCCTGCAGCACAAAATGGCAGTAAAATGGAAAAGGTAACACAAGAAGATCCAATGTAACAAGTATCTAATTGTATCAAGATACAATATCAGTAAATATGCAAACATTACAAATTGAGGCTTCACTTGCTTATCAACGTACTTCATCCTGTGATGTGAGGAGGTGAATCCTTTGAACTTTGCAGGAAGCTTTTAGTAGCATTTCACAGAACCGCAGAAAGTTGTACAACTGAAACGAGAAGATGTGAGAGAGCTAGGTTTGTTATATTAGGACTTAAAAACTAAGGTCAAACTAAATGTTTCACAAATGCCACTAAAAACAGATTAAACAAATTTAAGGAAATACTAGACCTTTGTAAGCCAGAAAAAATTATAGTTCATACATTTAAATGTCAAAGTGTGTAAGAAAATTTGAAGACAGGAACATAAAACTAATTTAATGTAATGAGATAAAAAAAATATCATTAAAACTGTATAATATAATCTTGTCAGTCGATAGTGAGTTTCCTATTATCTATAGGAAAAACATGGGGGATGTGTAGATAAACCAAAACTAGAGCAATGACAACACTAACAACAGAGTAACAGAAGACAACACACACTATGTTACCTGGTGGATGTGTCGTATGTATGGATCCTCCACCCACACCTCTGTCAATGTGCTGCTGATGTATGGCTTAAATAGAACCTCGTAGCTGTAACCAGTAGCATCCTCTGCTATTTTTATCTGCTCATGGTACTTTCCGTCTGACAAACAGCAAAAATAAGAAAGGATTACTCTAGAAATTTAAATTGCAATATTAGCATGTCTACTTTTTAAGACAGTTGATTATTTCGTCAGTAAAGCACAGCTGCGTTGATCGTCAAAATATACATCTGTAAAATGAGGTGAATACAGTGATGCCATAACAGTATAGAAATTAAATCACAAAATGATCTCATCAGAATAACAATAATAGTACTGAACTGTAACTGACATGTCTGAGTTATTTCATTGTTCCTTTAACTTTATTATAATAGTAAAAACACAAGGGCCCAATTTTTACTTCCTTCCTGTTTTCTACAATAAAGCGAGGAATGCAAAAAGCATTCTATCCCCACTGTAGGAGGGTCCAATTCAAGGATCGCTTTCTCATTTTAACCCAGACCCTTACCTTCTTTCTCCTGGTTGACATGGGCTTTGATTTGCTCTGCTCTGTCCATGTAGCCCTTTATCTTCTCCCTGTAGTGTCCTCTCTTTGAGTCATCTTTCACTGCTGCTGACAAGGAGACAAATAGAACAGATTACATATAACTTAGCTTTTGTATCACAACTGTTGTAACCATGTGTGAGGGGTAGCCATAAAAACCTTTCAGCACGTCCATCAACAGCTGAATCCCTTCCTGGTAACAAATAAGAGACTCCTGGAAGCGGCCACCCTGGTCCAGCTCCACTGCCCTCTTTAAGACGGAGACGGCGGATGTCTCCATCCCTGACACGTGGTTTTGTGTCATGGTTCTGTTCTTACTAGGTGTTTTGGATCTTCTATAAAACTGGTAAGATTTACATACTCAACTGATCGCAGTAAAATCAACAGACCAAGTTACGCCACCTTACCTTTGGGACACCTACAGGAGTGTAACACAAAAATACTTCCGAAGAAGGAAGACAAAAGGAAGATCTAGCTATGGATTCAAGACAGACACGAAACTTACCTGATAATGTTGCGAATATAATTATAAAAACATTATATATGTCTGTTAGTCATTCTGCTTGAGAAACGCGATATTTTGATTTAAACAATTAACCACAGGAACGATTGTTCGAGTAATAGTTGTTACATCGGTGCACCTTCGAAGTGACTCCCAAGTTACTTCCGGTTAAGACATCCGAATTAAGTGTCATGAAGTCAACGTGATCTGCGATTCATTTGTAAAGCCTTCCATCGCGTCTGGTTATGTTTATTTTTGGAAACACGATTATTAATATAGTTATTTCCGTGTGTTTATTTAATCGTGACCAGTATCGTTGCAACTATACGAGTATTTTTCCACCGACAGGCCATAACCTTGGACTGTTGTGTTTGTGTTCACGATAACCTCATCAAAGCTCCGGCATGTCTGGTATCTGTCGCGGTTTGGGCCCTTTACCTGTCAAGGTGAGAACGCTGCATACCTTTTAAGTGAATTTAACTGTTACTGTAACTGTGCCAAATTTTATATATCAGACTACCCTCCTTTCAGACTTTTTTTTGTGTGATTACAGATTCTGACAGGAGCTACATCATGTGCATGGTTTGTGTGTGCACGCAGTAAATTCACCAAGTCAAGAATTCCAAAAGAGGTAATATTAGCCCATTCTATCAATAACAGTAGGATCCAATGCATTGCAAATTACGGTGTCCCTTAGGGTCAAAAAGTATCGTGAACCCACTTAATTCTAGTAAGTTCAAGTTAGTTTGATGTATTTTACAGTTGAAAAATGTTGCCTTTACTTCTTTACTATATTTAAATTCAATTCAATGCCTTTTTCCTTTGTTGCACGCAAAACCCTGATCCAGTATCAATAAGTGCAATAGCCATGTGCAGTAGTTGCCTATTTTATACAACAGCAGTATCACAATTCTTAAGATCTTTTTATGTTTTGTTTGTAGTCTTCATGTGTTTGCATTCTCTATTCATAACTGTGTTTTTCTTCACAGCTGTTTGCAGAGCGATCCAAAGAACACGAAAAATATGGGGGAGACCCAGACCAGCCTCACAAACTGCATATCGTGACACGCGTCAAAAGTGTAATGCGTAGGCCGTACTGGGAAAAGGACATAGTGAAATTCCTCGGGCTTCAGAGGGTAAGAATGTGTTGGGGCTTTACTGCGATCCAGCAAAGTTTAAAATTGACATCAATTTACATTAATGCAGGACTTTACCATAACTAATTTTGAGTGTTGCGATTTACTACACATCTTTACTCTATTTTTGTCACTGACTTTCTTCTCTCTGTAATACTGTTTTCTTTCATTAAACAGGCTCACGTTCCCGTCATTCACAAGAATACAATTTCTGTCAATCACCAGCTCAAATTTGTCAAGCATCTTGTCAAGTAAAGTATATTTAATGCTCTTCCTGTTGAAACTGACACTAAACTGATACTGTGTAGGAGTCCTCATTTTTCACAATTCTCTTTTGTCTCATTCAGGATCCAGCCCTTAAAGACTCCTTTTGGACTTCCCTCTGAACAGGACATGGCCAACACCTACATTAACAGTAAAGGAGAGCTGATTATTCGCCGTTTGCTGCAACCTGTAGATGCCAAGACAAATGAATCCTAGCATGTCTGTCCTGTATTGTTGGATCATTTGTAAATAAATATCATTGTGAAGCCCCCTTTTAGTGATTATTTAACTTTGGACCTTACTCCTAAAACAAAGACCAAAATTACTGGTTCGTCCAAGTATCTCACATGTAATATTGGTGTTAAACGCTGTTAACAAACCTCATACCAATATTTACACTCCGGTTTGATTAATATTTTACTGAACTGTGTGCAAAGGTAGTTTAAAATTCATTCCTTCGCACTCGTTACAATTCACGACTAGATCAAAGATGGGTCTTGGTGCCATTTTTCACAGCAAAAATCATTCCCCTGCCTTAGTCACACACAAAATATTGAATACATTGTCTTTTTGAAATAAACTTTTTTATTAAGTCTGCTTAACATGAGTTTTTTTAGAAGCGAATGTATTTTGTAAATAACATTGTAATGTCTAAAGAAATTCTTGGCACTCATGCATCATTTCTTTTAGAATGACAGACACAATTACACAGAAGACAAACCCTTATGACGTTAGCCAAATGAGACGGAACTAGTAACTGCAAGAAGTTATGAACGGGACGACGACGCCTTCACGTAACTGGGTGGGTCATGGTGGTGTTTTGAGGGCTGACGTGGTTGAGGATGTAGCAAAACTGAGTCATGTGATTTCCATTGTCCACTGTATATCGTGAGACGGCTGGTGTCAATTTCATGTCAATCAAATCAAAGTTCATTTATATAGCGCCACAATCATAAGTTATCTCACAGCGCTTTACATATGGAGCTGGTCTGATCAGACTTGGGATTAGTTGTAATAGAAACCCAACAGAATAATCAGATAAAATCAGAACATTCACATTGTCCATTTGATTTCCTGTTGCTCAATAATGTCATCATTATGTTCAGACTCTTGTTCTGATGAGAAATTCCATGCTGATTTGACAAACTGCATAATTTCTTGCTTTATGATTACACATCAGAACTTGTGTCACCATAAACATATGTAAGGTCTCTAATTTTAATGCTGTATATTGTACCCTTGTTTCCGGTTACCAATAAGTGCTGCCGAGTCATTCAAAATTAGGACTATGTTTATGGTGACTTTTCATACAACTGAACTTTGGGGCAAATCGGACAAAAATGAGTTATATTTAGAATGGTTTTGTTTTTTCTTAACGCAACATCAAAACCTGCTGCCCCACCCTGAACACAGTGTAATGACTGATCATCATTTACACGATGATCCAAGAAGTTTTCATCGTTTTTGCCGTTTTAACTCAACAAAAGTTCTGAAGCATATTTTTTTTGACCACGGTCAACCCCTCAAAAATGGACATGGATTTCAAATGGAAAAAATAATAGGAGATGGAGCACATACAATAGGGCATTCAACGCAAATGTCTTGGTGCTTGGACTCATGATTAACAACCAAACTATGAGCATGAAGGGAACAATGGCTCAGTATTCTGTATGTTTACTAATGCATGTCCAGTTTATTCAAATATACAATGACTGACAAATGATTACATTGGCTACAAGAAAAATGTTGATTCTTTCTAAAAATATGAACTATTGTGAGAAAAGACACTGAGAAAAGGGGCAAAGCAAAATGAAAACGGGCTGGCTGTTTGATTTTTTGTTTTAAAGTGAGGTAGCCCTGAGAGAGAAAACCAGGTGACTGTCAGTGCTTCTCAATCATCGCCAGAGTCTGAATCGGAGTCATAACCTCGTCCTCGGATGGTTTTCTTCTCCACTTTTGTGAACTTTGTGCCTGATCTTTGAGTCACTGTGGGAGGCTCCATCAGGTTACCACTGCAAAACAAAATGAAGTATAATAAGATGTCAGTATATTTCAAAGTTAAATCAATTAAAGGAGAAAAACAAAGTCTATCTCTTACCTGTAGTTAATAACATCTGCACAGCCGAGTCTCCATTCAAGCATCTCTGTGGGAAACTCGTCTGTGTTGCCCAGGTCAGAGAACCCAACCACATAGTCCTTTGTTTTTCCATCTATGAGGAGAGCCAGCGTTGGAATAACCTTGATCCGCAGCCTCTCTGTCAGAAACGGAGCCTTCTCCACATTTAGTTTAATAAATTTGGTCTCAACGTGTTTCTTTGCCAAGATGGCCAGGTGTTTGTCAACGATCTTACACCTACATTTGGGAAATAGAGAACAGAATCTCAAGGTTAGCAGCCTGATAACATATCTAAAACCACATACTTTTAAAGGACATCAAACATTTCGGTAAAAACAGACCAGATCCCAAATAATTAAGTTATACATGATGTGGATAAAAAAACATGCAAGACACAACTGCAAAATCTGGTTTAGTTTAATTGTTGAGAACACTAAAACTGACAGAATACTCTTGACTCACCTGAAGGTGGAATTTCTGTAGAAATGGCAGACAACGTTCTTGCTTTCCTTGACTTCGCCAAAGAAGTCTTTCTCACTTGGGACTTCTCTGTACTCTCCGTGGCCTTTAGATAACCACTCCTTAAAAACAAAGGAGCAGAAAAACGGTTAATTTGCAGTTTCGAGTTTTTCATTTGTTGTGAAGTATTGCACACAACAAAATTCCTAGGAAAATAAATGTCATAAAACTTTTTTTTTTACAGCAACGACTTAAACCGAGCAGCTACTATATTCCATGTGCTTTATAATAATGAATCAGAAATGAGATATGCAGTAAACCATAACACTGTAATTTACCAAACAAGGTATTTAGGGAAACCATATGATATTTTGTACCTGCTTCTGTTTTTGGGCTTTTTTCAGCATCTCTAACCGCCGTTCTTTGAGTCTCTCCAAATCGTCATCATCCATTTCATTCAGTTTGCTCAGTTGTGTGTCCACCTGCTCCTCCACCAGCTTTGCTGACTGCTCCAAAACTTTTGTTATGATATCCATCGCCTGGTTGGCCATGACTTCTTGACGAACCTGTAGGATGATTAATATTGTCTGTGAAGACCCCACTTACTCAAAAGTTAACAAAACTGAGAAGATCTACCAAATGAATATATTTAATTGCTAAAAACATTATTTTAGTCGTCCTCTAAGTGCACAGCACATTCATTTTCTTAATGTCACACCTTTATTTAAGTCATGTGCAAAAGTCTAAGACAATCTGAAGAGATGCTAACTCCGCTGTCTATTATTTAGAAGTCCTGTATACAATTTGCTGGAAACTTGGTGTTATTATGTAATTAGAAACAATTTTCCAGACATTGTCCAATCACCAGCAAACATTAGAACGCTTTTTAAAGGCACATATCTTGTAAGAAGAAGGTGAAATGCGAAATCGTTCATGATACAAACCACAAGCGCAGCGTGCGTCATGTGTAACCATTGCGTAACCATTACATAGTAATGTGAGCCGATCACATCCGTAACAAAGTAGTTATCTTGAGAAGCAGTATATATGGCTGTAAGCTTTCTGGGTTTACATCCTCGTCATGTTTTGGTTCGTGTTTAGTGTTGCTGTCACACCCGGTTTTGGTCACGTTGTAGACAAAGGGGCCGGTGTCAGGTGGCACCGGCACGCCTTATTTCTGTCGCCTAGATACGCTACAGTAAATTATTCCATAGATCACAGATCATTTGGTGATTGTGTTGTTCATTCCATTGGGTTTGCATGTATAAACCATGAAATGCAGGAATTCGTGTTTTATAGTCAGACAGAAAAACCCCAGACATTAACGCGGTGGACATACTTATCACAGACCGCTAGCTTACTGTAGCTAGCGATTAGCCTAAATGGCACAGACACTGCAGAGGAATAAATGTCACCGTAAAACTATCAATTTGTGAGACAGAATCAGTGCTGCTACGCAGATTTATAATAAAAATATTAACATTCGCAACACTATTACAAATAATTGGGTTATTACCTGCTGTTCTGTTGGACTTCACTTTATGCGCGAAAAACAGACGTTACGGCTTCAGCGGAAAAGACGTCACCGTAGGCCCGGAAACGTAAAGCCACACCGGAAATACGCCAGGACAAGTTTTGGATTTTCAATAAAAGTGTAACAGAAGTAACGTTTTTTTAAATTTTTTTTTTTTAATTTATTGTATCTTAAACGCAGCAAACGTCAATTTAATATAATACATCAATAAAGGTGATGAGGAGCCAAATATAGTCAGGAGTAAACGAATGTGTAATGAAGGAGTTACAGGTTAGGGTACATTTATATTCCTTAAAGACAACAGGAGTATATTATAGGATTTGAGTGACAATGGCGATTTATTCTGGTGGATAGATGAAAAGTGCACGGTGACATTCAGTAGGCGTGTACGTTGCGATTGGATGCGTGTTTTATGATTATTTTTTTTCATTTTTCATTTATATTATGGGAATTAAGAATGTAAATTTACTGTCTGTCCCACACTCCGGGGAAAAAGGTGTCGGTAAAGCACCATTAAGTTGGATGTCGTCCAACCACGAAGAAGAAAAACACTGAGAAGAAGAAAAAGGAAAAGCAGAGCTCTTCATCTGAATGAGCACATCTCCTTCAACGATGGAGGGTAAATTGTCAGTAATGTCGGTTTTGTCGAGTTAACAGACCTATCTGTGAGTGGATCACGAATGGCGGGATGTTAAACGCCACCAACAAGTTAACGGTAACATTCTAGTCATGTTTCGTGAATTTGTTGCATTTTGAAGGGGGGTAAATAAACCTATGTTTATACCCAATCCAACATGTTATTGATCAACTTTTAAGTTGTATCAGCTAGTTCTGTACAATGGGCAGATTTTAATTGCGTTATTCAGATATCAATCTCAAATAGTGTGGTGCTGATATGTTCAAGGGAACTCAGAAGTAACATTAACACAATCAGAATACTTTATTAATCCCGAGGGGAAATTGTTCATTGCCTGCCAATGACGTCTATAGACGTCATTTGAGACAGGTAGACAGGTAACGCTGACTGATGTCTGGCAGGCAATGAGATTTATTTGAATAATGCGGGTAAACGTCAGATTAGTCTTTGCGGTAATGTTTGACAGATTTGTCCTGGCTGCCTTCATCTAGCAAAATAGTTCACCGAAGTGGAGGCTATTGGAGTGTTATTGTCAACTCTGAGGAAGAACTCAGCACCCTCTTGGAAAACCACAGAAGAGCCACACTCACCTCATTCAACAAGTGGTATGTAGTGTAACAATATATTACACTTGATTCTCAGTGTTGAGTTGCCCCCCCCCCCCTCCAATGTTGTAGTTAATAATTTTAAATGTATTCTTATTATGATCCTAGGTCTGTCAAGTTCAAAAAGCCTGGGAAACTCAGGCTGCTTTGGCAAGTGGAGGATTACTCTGAAGACACACCACTTTGCCATGTTTACAGTCCCGAATGACTCTCTTTGTAACGCAAAGCATCACGCACACCTACAACTAAGGTGAATATGTCCAATGATATAGACCTACGGTCGTTGGAACATCTGTTTTATTAACTAAGAGTGAAATTGAAATAAGTACTTTCATGTCAGTGAATGAAATGTGTAGTTTAGTAGGTTCTGCGCATTATGTGACTGTGTCAATCATTTTACTTAGCAGGAGCAGGCCTTGGAACATAAGTGCACAAAAAAAAAACATCGTAGTTGGAAAGGGAAGAAAGTGGACTGTCCAGCAAAGTTGTTTATACGCCACGTGAAGAGGTGAGTTTTTGTGTCTTAGGTGGAGAGGACTTTGTTTGTTTGAATAGCAAGTTATACACAATTTATCAATGTCATCTTTGTTTTTAAATGTTTTATGTATGACACCTTTAATGTCAAAGGAGAGGCCACCAGAGCCAGAAAAGAAGATGCCATGAAAAGGTTGAAGCAAGAACTGGCCCAATCAAACCCACCAACCTCCACATTTATCCACGTTAAACTTCCATTAGTGGAAGCGCATCAAAACCACTCCATTGACATTGGATGTTGCTTTGGACGACAAATCGACCCCAAAATGAAAGACATCGCTGGGAGTATGGAGGAGGTCTTCACATAAATACGAGTCGTCACTTAAAATCTGCGCAACTTAAATTCAGAGAAGAGCTTAAGATGTTAAGCGATGACTCATATTTCTGTGAAGATGTGGAGACGCTCAGAAGGTCAACACAAGTACTGATTAACTTAAGACAGTCTTTTCTACCATCATGCCGGCAAGAAAATGCCCTCACCCTAAATAAAGAAAAAGACACCGTTGTGTTTAGGAAGGACTCTGAAGTTCTTCGGGCTCTCCCACTTCATAAACAAAGGGCACTACAAGCAAAAGAAAAGGAAATGGGACCAGGGTATGTTATTTTACTGCTTTACTACATCACGTTCCACACTTTTGCCTATTGGTCCAGGTGTCAATTGCACCCCTTGCCATCGGTAACAGGTAAGACTGAATAGCTCTAACATGACACATGGTCACATCTCATTGAAGGACTCCATCCATCTCATTCGGCTTTGAGCGACTGGGAGCATGTGAATGAAGACACAAGGGGGCACACAAGGAAGAAGTTTCAAAGAAGACCTGCGTTGTACAAAACACGTACAGTCATCTGGAAAAATACAGACACCGCCTTTAAGTTCTCAATCTGCAGCACATCTTAACATGAGTTTTAGATATTAATTTGATCAGTCCTCAGACATGGAGCACATACACATAGAGGATAATAAAAATATTTATTTGGGAGGAAACAGGACACACTTCCTTTCATCATTAAAACATGTTGAATACCTTACTGTTGGCTCATGCATTGAACTTGTGGGGACCCTGATGTGGCATTGGTCAGTCACGCTGAACGTTCCATATGTGTGACTGATATATATGATATAAGAATATATAAGTGATATACAAGATCACGATAAGATATAAGAAAATGTAAGCGCTATATAAGAATCACAAAACTACATATTTATGTATTGTGCTTTGATTGTTGTCATCCAACTGTCTGAACATTTCTGTAACTTAACAGAAATGTCTCCTTATCACCCATTAATAACTCAGATCATACAGTGGAGCCTCAAAAAGCAACAGACAAATGAATAACACAGAGTTTACAGTTTATTAAACCAAGATTTAGAAAACTTACAAACAGGTTCACAGCTTCAGGTCTTCAGGCACAAGCCAGTTCAGAAAAGACAAGACTGGCCATTCCCTTTTGGAAAGATATGGCATGTGAAGAGAAGCGTACATCTTGACGGTGAGCAGAGACTTGCACATTCAGAATTACATTCATTTCATTCAGCTTTTGAAAAATCGACAGATTATTTTTGGTTTGCATATAGGAATAATTCAACCATATGTAATGCTTTTGACAGCCAGTGTCTGTTCACCACTCGTAAATGTAAACTTCAAATAAATGCAGTGGAGTAGCTATAAGCTGTACAATTGTCTTTGAGTTGTGAGGTACACAAGATGAGTTACAGAATTAAAAACTGTATCACCAGTTCAAATGCAAAAATCAGTATTCTTTTAATATTCATATTTATAAAACCTTCAAGTCGGGACACAGAATAGAATACCAAAATTACTCCAACTAGAAAGGCTTTATGAAATGTTTCAGATCTTGACAGGACATCTTAATTGTAAGCTGGAAAAATGAAAGAAATGCATAGGCTACTTACTGATTGCCATAACCCCTGTTAACATAGTCCTAAGTCAGAGTGCTACTGAGAATCAACAGTTAACCTCAAATGAACTGCTTTGGCCAGCTTCTGATTTCCGTGTTGAAACACTTAAGAGTGAAAAGATTTACAATTTTAAAGACGATTACTAAGAATTCACTACATGTAAACAATACAGGAGGCAAACCCTCGACATACAACTTCTCTTTTAAAACCTTTAATAAGTAGCTTTAAAAACCGTATTTACATTTTAAAGTTTGGCACTTTTTTTTTGCAAGAGAAAAGAAACACTACTGTATCCCGCAGACTATAGTATCTGCTCATTTGTGACAGTAATTTCACAGATCAGTACTTTTATCATGAAACACAGAAATACTGATGACAAATGGCGTGTCTTACAAATCCTAGGATTATGGCGACTGCTACAAGGCTAACAGATTCCAACGTAATTAAACAATACTTTGAAAACATGATGATTTTTTTTCTCCCATCTAGAATGACTCAATTACAACCATGAACGAAAAATAATCTGACGCCTTTGTAACAGGGTTAAAACCCGTCATACACACCAGGGACAATGACCGACTTCCCACATGAACAGCAGGGATTCAAACCTTACAAGGACTGGCTGCCCAAATGCCAGCAAAAGTCTTTATAGAAAACTTGCTAGAAAAAAGTTGGTGGAAAAAGGACAGTTTGAAAAGTCATGATGATTCTTTTTCAACATTGGCTCCATTAATTTACAAAGTTTATCCGTAAAATAATTCTGCAAAAAGCTGCTACAATTTCTGGTGTTCTGGGTTTTTTGTTCAGTCAATTTTCTGCATTTCTCTTTAGATGGTGTGTGTCCTGTAGTCAATGATATACAACACATGCGTGAAACCCTCGGTAGAAATCTGTCCTTTTGCAGAACCTACAGTTGTGATAATGCCAAATGGTCTGTTACGCACAGTTTAAAGTGTTCAGCGTTACACTAATGGAGAAATAAAGTTTGATCTAGGAAACATTTAACCGTTGGTCCTGCATCTTCATCGATATTCCCTAGAAGTTGGTTGGAAAGGACATGATGATTATTTTTTACTAGTTGATGGAAAAAGGACAGTTGGAAAAGTCATGATGATTTTTTTTAACATTTCCATCTGGGTCAAAACACTCCTGCAGCCTTTAAGTCCATTGAGGGCAAATGCCATTTGGTGTTATTACCTTTTCTGTTTTTGCTGACAGTTTCGGCGGCTTCTGCCACCTTCCTCAGAGCAGTGGTACGGTGTTTCCAGAAACACTGTACCACTGCTCC
>JAPTHA010000015.1:10670166-10680676 GCA_029814585.1 Gymnapogon annona
AAAAGTTGATATTTCTTTTAGAAGCATTTGCTGTGTTTTGCAAAGGGGGTCCCCGGCCAAGGGCCAAAGGTGTTTGTCAGGATGATCACATGACATAAAAGGAGACACAGAAAAACCATACCACTGCTCTGAGGAAGTTGGCAGAAGCCGCCGAAACTGTCAGCAAAAACAGAAAAGGTAACAACACCAACACGCCGTGACTAACGAAAACAAATGTACTAGTTATAGAAAGTACGGCAAGAAAAATGAACTGCATCGAAAGGCCATTTAACATGATTTTTCCACTATGTTCTTTTTCCACAACCTTTCCAAACCTCCTGGTATCTTGTCTGGTCCACACGAAGGTATTCAGCATCCCTTCAGTGTAAAGAAACCAGACAATATCCAAATCTGTGAAACAAGAATCAAAGAATTTTCATCTTAAAAATAACTTTGGTCTCTGCATTATTTGATAACTAATCAGAGTTGTTGCAGCTCTAGCCATGGTTCTCAGAAAATGCAACTCCACCAACTTATTTTGCTCTAAATGAGTAAATGAGAAGTTGCCTAATTTGCATATTCTTTTTCTTTATATGAGATTTCAAGAGTTTGCTTCAATCAAGTGCTTGACAATATCACGGAAACACAACCAACCAATTGAAGTAAATGTCACTGCCTGCTGTCAGAATGTACCAACGGACTGTGTTTTGTACAAAGCATTTTCCAATTTATGTCTTATTCAGTCATGTAAGACACGGGTCTGTTGTGATGGACATCAAACCTGCATCCCTGCAGTTTGTGGATCCGCTCGACCTCCTGAGCAACAGTCCGCTCCTATGGATGTCCTCGTGGCGTCAGAAGATATGTGTGAGGGTCGAAGTCCTCCTCCTTCATGCTATCTTCAGGGTGCTACCATAAAGTTGCTGCACAACCACCTGAATATTGTCTACGATGAAGTCAAAAGCCATGCTCCACACAGACTCCACTGACTGCTGCATGATCCTGCACAACCACGAAAACAAATGCAAAGTAAAGAACGAGCCAGACACACAACAGGGCAAAGCACACAAGTAGGCTGAGCTGAGGGAACTGTCCTGACCTTACCTTTTCATGTATTTTATAATTAAATCCAACTTCTCCAAATCTTTATCTTCAATCAGATCAGTGCAATACTTCACCACCTGTAGGATATCCTCTTCCATGGGTTCTAACACAAAAGAAGAACGGCTCAAAACTCCACAGGCACAGGACTGAACGAAGAACTGTATTTTCCAGACTGTAAGTCGCACCGTTTTTCAAAGTTTGACCGGGGTGGGACTTACATGGGAAATACTTAGAATATATAATTTCACATCTTTATTATTTTCATACTGACAACCTCGCAAGGGCACTCGTCATCCCTGGAGGCTGAAACCAAAGTACTCCAACCACTTGACATGTCAGTGAATTGGAGCTTTAAGCCAGTCTCACGTCACATGTGGGAGCAGTGATGGATGGAGAGCACAGCGTCACGGCAACCGGGGGGATGCGCCAAAGAACTTTTCTCTAAGTCATTGGATGGATCGAATCATGGACTTCAGTGACAACCAAAACCGTCCTGTCAGGTTTTCAGAATGGCCAGAATAATTGGAACTGGAACTGATGGGGACTATGACAACAGCCACATAGAAGAGTAAGCGGCACTTCATCTACTGCCGGAGTATGCGGAGTTGTTCCGAAGCGAAACAGAGTATAATGAATTCAATGGATTTAGTGATTTGGAGTGAGATGGAGAGTTTGGTAAACATGTTAGCATGATCTTTATGCTATAGTTATCTGAATCATACCAGACACATATTCAGTTGGTTGTCTATGCTTCATGTAACTGAATAACCATCAGTGCGTTATGGTATCATACTGTAGGCCTATTCAGCCTTTGTTCTCTATTCTATTGTTAGTTTTATAACTTCCCTTTCAAGATGAAATGTCCATTCTTGGTCTTGGAAATTTCCCCCAAAAATGCGACTTATACATGTCTTCTATGTTATACATTTTTTGGCTGGTGCAACATATATTTGAGAAAATAACAGTATTTGGTTTCAGATGGACATCTAAGTCTTTATTTTTCAAGTACCGTATTTTATGAACTATAGGTTGCTCCGAAGTATATGTCACACCAGCCAAAAAATACATAAAGAAAAAAATATATATATATAAGTTGCACTTGAGTATAAGTCGAGTATATTTGCTATAATCTAACACCAACAACAGACATTTCATCTTGAAAGGCAATTTAAAATAAAAAAAAGAATAGAGAACAACCGAGGTTCAATAGGTGTACGGTACGCTAACGTAACACATTCAGCTAACGTTACATGACGCATAAACAACTCCGTCAACTCCAGAGGTAGACGATGTGCCACTTCCTCTTCTACGCTGCTGTCAGCAGACTCATCGTCAGCTGCGGTTCCAATTATTCTGTCCTTTCTGAATCCCGATCGGATGGTTTCAGTTGTCATTGAAGCCCATGCTTTGTCGATCGAGGAAACGTTCTTTCTGTTGCTTGATGCCTGTTTTCGACTGCATATTTCCGTACTTGCAGCTTGTAATCTGATAAAATGAGAATCTGAGAATAGGATTTTCTTTTCGATGCCATTTTTGTTCAGTCCTTCTCAGTTGTTATAAGTTACCGCTAACGTTGAGATGATTCATTTTCAGAGGTACACAAGTAGCAGGCACAGATACACATGCCTAGAGTGCCCTCCTGCGGTTGTCAGTGAAAATAACGTGACATGATATAATAATGTGTTAATGATGGTGATTTCTTTCGGCTTTTTCCCTTCTGGAGTCGCCACAGCGAATCCAATTTGCATATTTGTGTTCATAATATCACATATAAGTCACTCTGGAGTTTAAGTAGCACCCCCGGCCAAAATATGACTTTTAGTGGTATGAGTGCATCCCCAATCCTGGCTTTATGACAGCTACTCCTCACTATTTACCTGTGATGGTGGTGACCCATTCACGTAGAAGTGTTTTAATGTCTGTCAGGTCGCAGGCTCCAGCCAGTGTTGGAGAACAGCGAGGAATGATTTTAGTCATAGACTCAGTGACGTCTTGCTTTGAGGATGATGTGGAAGGCCCATTTTCAGTCTGAGGGGGTACACAACAAGTGTGAGCTGGTGACATTTTTTAGGGAACAAGTCTGTAACATGTGACTCTTTATGGACTTACCTTTACTATATTCCTTGATTCCTTAGGCTTCACAGGCGATGAAAAGTTTTTAGCAGGACTATTTGTTGTGGGACGTCTCTTCTGAGGGGACGGTCCTTTCTTAACGGGGCTCACTGCGTTCTTCCTCTTGTAGCGCCGCTTCACACGACCAATTCCAATTCCTATTCCTGACTGTTTAAGCTGCATCAGTGGATTCTTCGGCTCCGCTGCAGAAATATCAGGAGGGACCAATAAGGTGAATATAAAGAATATGCACTCTGTCACTAGCATTAGAAGCAAACATGAATTATATTGTGGCTTACACATTTTGACCTGGGGCTGGACATTTGTTGCTCTGCTGTAGGCAGATTTCAGTTCCTCTTGGAGCTCTTTGGGAAGGGCAGCAAAAACATCTGGATCAACCTACAGTCAGAGGAGAGAGACGAGTGAAGAAGTGAATGAGGGTAAAAAAGGAGGGTAATTTATCATGCTTTGTTTTTCATGCTGTTAAATATGACAAAATACAACAAATTACGGCTGCACGATTAATTGATTTTTAATCAAATCAGATTTTTTTACTTGGGGTGATTTTTAAAAAAGGGTAATCAATCGTTAAATTGATTTAATCTCTCTTGTGTCTCCGGGCTACCATAGGCTCCTCCTCCTCACTGAGAGCACCACTCCACAGTCTTTGGTCTCCACACACCAGTACAATAATGGCTTTTGGTAAAGAGAGTGAGAAGTTTGGGGATAAAAATAGCAGGAGCAAGGTGGTTGTGCGGAATTGGTATGACTTCAAAGTTTCCTATGAAGACCAAACCATTCCTCACTGCAAACTCTGCCTGAAGGCGGTATCTGTCAAAGACAGCAGTGCAACCAACTTATTTCAGCACCTCAAACATCATCACATCCCAGAGCGAGAGCAGTGTGTTGCATTGCAAGCTGCACACGAAAACAACATGCCGGCTACAGCGCCACCACCAACCTGAATATTGAAATTAGTTTTTAGAGGAAAAAAAAAAATCTGGATTTTAGTTTTGGCCAAAAATCATGCAGCCCTATGGTAAATTATAACAAAATATATTAATACGTACCAATATGAATATGTATCGCGTTTTGAAAAGTTATACTATTTTATTTTCGGCCAATTTCATTTATAATGAAATTCCTTACCTGTGAGTAGTTTGGTAATTCCAGGACAATTCCTGGACTACCTGGCTGATTTGGAATCTGTAGTATGAGCGTTGCAGCAGGAGGAGCATACAGTGCAGGGCCAGGAGGAAGAAGAGGTGGGGAGGTGGAACGGGCCTTTGGAGAGGAGGGTTGTGAATTGGGAGGATGTCGGTTATTTGATCTCCCATCTCGAAAAGCCCAGGAATTCTCCACCTGTTCTCTCAGCTCTGTGGGCAAGGCCTCCAACACAGAACGATCCACCTCAAATACAAGAAAGAGATGCAATTTCAATAAAACAATGTCTCACTCTTAAACTCTTGTTCTATTACGCAGACACTTGTCACATGGTGCATACCTGTGATGGGGAGGGAACTTCAATACTAAGGTTGAGACAGGACTGAGACCGTTTTGGAGTTCGTTTACATGCTCCATTCCCTTTGCTTGTTCCAGGAACCGGTTCAGCAGAGGGGGATGATGGGAATGCGGTACAGGAAGTCTTTTCCTTATGCGTGTTATTGTCTGCAGCATCTGCAACGTGAATATTGAATGATTTGTGATATGATTTACAACATAAATACAATAAAGATGTAAACAGCCAAAAAACAAACCTTTATTGCTGGATCGTGTATTTAATCTTTGACCCAATAACATGTCTTTAATGGAGCGTGTCCGGGAGTCGTGAGGAACAGAGTGATGTCCCTCAAGAAGCTGGACCTGGATTCCAACTCCTCTCAGGTCCTGAACCTGTAGTTTCATGGAATGGAACAGCTTGATAACAGCGGCTGCAATCGACTGACCACTATCTGTGGGCTGAGCGAGCATCACGGTCCTAACAGAAGAAGACACAGATGAAAATCACTATGGAGACAATGACAGGAACAACCAATAAAAGAAAAAGGTTATCGGTTCCTTGTAACATTTGGGCATGACAATGACTCACTTGGCTAGATTATCACAGATACCATGACCGCCATATTTAGCTGACTCCAGGGGAGCTCCCATCTTGCGAACCATTATTTTGAGGGTAACTCTGCGACCCCGGAGACCTGCCTCTTGTAAACGTTTTTGCACCTCCATGGACAAGTTGGTCAGGAAGCTCTCTGCTTCATCAACCTGTCACAGAAATGTAACAAAGAGGCTGAAGCACTGCTGAAAGAAACCATTTTGAAGCAATTCTTCCGACATATTTTCTGTTATCAGACATAAAGGAACTATCAGTCCTGCAAAATGAAGACAGTTCTCACAGCTCTCACTGTGTGTAGACATGAGAAAAGAGAGTGGTGTGAGGTTCTTTCTCAAGGCCGTACGACCATTCTTTACATAATGACTGTAGTCACTTTCACATGTATAAATTCAGTGGATGGCTTTAAGAAGAGGTAGTAGCTGGGTTTCCATTAGAGGTTTGTGCAAAATAAAAGTGATATTTCAACAATTTTGGCAAATTACAATTGCTGCTTGTCGGTGTTTCCACTGAAGAGTCTCTGGCTTCTAATGCATAGTTCTCGTAAAATACTGTATAGTTCTCACGCATATACATATATACATACTGTATATATGAATACAGGCTGGATAGCTCAGTTAGTAAGGCACCGGGCTGGTGCATAGGGGACCCGGGGGGGTTCCATTCCCAGGATGAGCATCCGGTGGGTTGTGTCAGGAAGGGCATCCGACATAAAAACTCCAGCCAAATCAAATATGCAAATAGGATTCGCTGTGGCAACCCCGGAAGGGAAAAAGCCTAAAGAAATCATCATATATGCACACAGGGGGTCTTCGGGTTACGGACTAGTTCCGTTCCTATGCTGGCGACGTAACCCGAATTTCTGTGTAAGTCGGAATTAACCCTTTAATTCCCCCTAAATACCTTCTAAATTTCTAAATAACTATCCAAATACTCATAAAAATACAGGCTTTATCCTTTCTAATGGTCGGCACAGTCGACCGACCGAAGTGTTTGTTATGTCGTTTTTCATAACAAACACTTGGTTACTTTTAGACAGTTTCCATATTTGCGGCGTGCAACTTGTGGGTATTTGAAGAGCGTTGCGCCGAATGACCGATTGATGGTGTTTGTTTTTTTTGGTTTTGTCGTTTTGTCGCGTGTCTCATCTGCAGCACTTTATACATCTCGGCGGAGTCGTCGCAGGCGGGTCTCCTCTGTGGCGCTCAGAGCAGCACAGGAAGTGACGGTTTTGTTCAGGACTCTACGGCCAGAAGGGATGGGCGGAGCCACCACATCACTGGGCATCTGTGGGACCTCCTGTGGGGGTCCCGGGACACTGGTCTGGGGTCGCGGGACGCATGCAAAAACGGCAAGAGGTGCCACGGTCCGGACCTCGAAACACGCACAGGTCCGTTTGTAAAGTTGAAACAGCGTAGGTCGAGTACCGCGTAACCCAAGGACCTCCTGTATGTGTGTGCATGACACGTACACTTAGTGCCCACCATCAGCACAGCAGCCACAGGGCTTAAGCTGTGGAAACAATAACATCAGTTACAGTTGAAACATTCTGATATTGTTCAAGCCCTCAAAGCTCGTCGTAGGTGGCCCGCATCCGTGCAGTCCACGTGTACCTCATAATCACTCTGCAGGTGCGTTCAAGCAACCCCAAGGAAAAGTCATTATTTATGGCCACATATAATGGCTTTCTGGGAGAGAATTGTACATCAGGAATTCACCAACAATCATGCAGAATTTTGAAATGATCCAGGCAACGTTAAATGAACTCTGTACCTCTTGAGGCACCAAACTTGTCATGCCTGTGACAAGTGAAAATGCACAAAATGTATTTCCAGTACACTTATGTGCTATATTTCTATATTAAAACGCCTCAAAAATCATTTCCATCATTGAAATCTTTTTTGGCCATCTTTGACAGTTTTTGTGACATTTCAATGTCTCTATTACCAGTTTCTATTGCGCAATTTAGATTTTGTGTTCTGATGATAATGGAAACCCAGCTAGTATGTGAGTTACTTCCATTTGAATGATTCATCCGTGACTTCCAGTCTGTAATAACTTTAAACACATTTTATTAGTATGCGTTTTGATCAACCTTAAAAAACTCAAGTTAGAAGTCCTAATTTCAAACAGAACCAAAACTTTACATATGAATAATAGAGATAGGATCTAACCTTAGTAAAGCGAATGTTATAGTTCATCTCAGCTGAGACAGATTTCCGCTCCTTCTCATAACGGACAGGACGATCATCAAGACCTCTGCAGAAGCGGAAAAGGGTTTGTCCGGTTCGAGGCCCAAACTTCTTCTGAAGTTGAAACAGTGACACCTGTTGAAGGTCCCCACATGACCTAACCCCTATAGCAGCCAGTTTTCTGCCCATAACAGGCCCAACCCCTAAAAAAAGAAAAAAAAAAGAAAAACATAGATGCAAGCAATGAAGTACAGTAACTTCCATACATATGACAAAAGACAAAAAAATGTATGTGTGCAACCAGCAGGTGGTGCCTTATCTACCTGGTAAGCTGGTTACTGACAAGTCCCTTATAAAATCATCCACTTCTTCAGACTTAAGGAAATGCTGCCCATCTGGCTTGGCTTTACGTGTTGCCAGCCGAGCCAACAGGATGTTTGAACCTAAACATATGAAAAATAAGATGGAATAAGTAACTCATTAAAAGGGTCTTGATCAATTCTACAATACTAGACAAACATGAACTCACCCATTCCTACAGAAGCACAACATCCGGTTTTCTCCTTGATGTCTGCTCTGATGGCACTCGCCAGATCACCTGGGCTGATGCCTAGCTCAGCTACCAGAGCAGAACCGTCTATCAGCACTTCATCACAGCTCAAAGCCTCAATGTCATGGGTGTAACTGCACACAAGCAATGAAGAGCGTTATCTCTGATGTCCCTTTTACTCATTTTATCGCTTCATGTGCAAGATAGCCTCCAAGTCTTTCTTACCCAGCCAGAATCTCATACATTGTGAGGGCCACTTCTTTATAAGCCTCAAAGTCATATGGGACAGACTGAAGGGAGGGACATAACTGTTTCGCTTTTCCAAAAAACATCCCATTCCGAACACCCGCCTGCCTGTAAAAAAAAGCATATAATAGAAACAAATAGAATTCAAAGTAAAAAAAAATTCAAATACATATTGTTCAAAATAGCAGTGACACACAAGTGAGGGATGCACTTACCTGGCCTCATAACTACAGGATGCAATCTCTGCCATTGAGAGAGCAGCAGTGTCCTGGTCTACCCCATTAGCACAGGAACTAGGACTCTCCTGTGAAGGAGTTCTGTACAAATCCTCTGTATCTCTCCCTGAGACATAGAAAAAAAAAGACATTAAAATCATTCCAATTTAAAACAAGTCATGCTTCAACAGCACAGTGTGAGGTCAGTGATGTTAAGTTTAGTGTGGGTGTATAACAGTCCTACCATGTTCTGCCTGCATGTGTTTCTTCTCATAGTACTGCTTCTCTAGCTGAGGGTTAGCCCCAGGTCTCAACGGTACTTTGCCCTGTCCTCGGTTACTAGTTACAGCTACTGGTTTCCCTGCAAGACACCAAGGGGAGCAACTCCATGTGTTATACGAGGACGTGTGTTTCAGTCAGGCTGAGGCATGTGGAAATAATAATAGAACAAAAACATTATGGTTGTTATAATATAAAATATTGGAAACAGTGTAATGGCAGCTTAATTTTTACTGAAAAAATATAACTTTCTGTAGCGGCACAATTTACACTTGTATGCTGAAACACATTTTACCTTTAAACAAAAATTTCACCTCTACCAGTTTGGAAATGTACCTTCTCATAATGGAATTTTTTAACCAGAATTTACATACTAGTTTAGTTGTATTTCACTTACAACAGGAATCTCACCTTTCAGCTCAGGTCGATGGCGGATCCCCACAGACACAAAGAAACAGTCCATGTCCACATGGAGAATACAAGACTTAACGTTTACTGCTGCTGATGTATCTGACAAAGACCAAACACATCATCAGGTCAGAGATTTTAACTCCCAACAAAATATGACTACACTGCCTAACAAAGGACTACGGACATACATACATACATGCATATTTGTGTGTGTGTGTGTATATATATATATACATATATATATATATACATATATATATATACACACACACACACACACACACACAGTGGTGGACCCTCAAGGCCTGCAAGGCCTTCTCTGCTGGCCTAAACATAATCAGGAATATATTTTTTTAATATTATTTTTTTTCCACAGATATGTATTAAATTATTCCACATGGCCTACACTCTTCATTTCATAGCTTTCCTATGAAAGTGGCGGGCCATTGGTTGCTGACTTGGTTACTCAGCTTCCAGTCCCAGGTGGAGACTTGGAGGGCAGCGTTTATGTTAGAGTTTTTATCCCATCATTATTCATTATCATGTGTTGCCAGGGTCAAAAATCTGCCTCTAGGGACAGTGCTGGAGCATGGTAGCTTAATGTGAATGAGAACGGACCTGTGGTGTTAACCAATCAGCCTCAAGTTTGGCTTCACTGGGGCCAGCTAGCAGGCCTACAGCGTCAGCACGTGCACATCTTTTGATTGGAAACACAATAGGGAGAGGCGGAGCTATGCAAAGCTGTGCAGACAGACCTGAGCAGACACGTACATGTTATAAACAAGAAATAAGGAAATCAATCATTTGTGTAGCGCAACAAGTTGTTTTAGTTTTTTCAACTCACAATGGTTGAAGGAGGCTAGACTAGACTATTGAAGATATGGATTTGGTAAAACATTTCAAGAAAAGCTAGACACTGTAAAGAGGCCAGCCGATTGCATTAGCAAGAATGACTCAGCAGGAAAAAGGATTTAAACAACCCTTTCAAGTTGATAAGTTCCAATGGTACAGCTTGGTGGCAGGCTCAGAAAAAAATTATTATTATTATTAAAAATATATTAACGAATATGAATAGTAAGGTATTGTGGGTAGATCACAAGGCACTGGACCGCACCGGACTGTCCCCTGGCAGACACGGCTGTCGCTGGCGGACACGCTGCGGCCAGCGGACACCGACTGGTTATATTAGTCTACTCTGTTGTACTTTATGTTCAGGTGATGCAGTTGTAGGCGTGTTGGTCTAAATGCATCATGTGTAGAGCCATGGATCAGAATTATGGTTTTAAGAGGTGGATTAAGTCAGGTAGGGCAT
>JAPTHA010000015.1:10806237-10816795 GCA_029814585.1 Gymnapogon annona
GTGTGTGTGTGTGTGTGTGGGCATGTGTTATGTGTTTGGAGTGTTGTGGGTAGAGAGGTACAGGGAGGGGGGGTAGCAGAGCCTGCACCAATAGCCTGATAATCAAGCATCGAAAATGAGAGAGAGAGAAATTCAATGCAAACTAATGTGTTCCACACAATTACTCGATTAATAATTCTTATTCCATTACAGTGCCATGGAGACTCAGAGAAAGAAAGAGGGAGACGCCGGGAGAGAGAGATTTTCAGAAACGGGAAGGAGGCGAGAGGGAGGTGGGAGGGTGTGAGCACATCAGGCTAAGAGATCTGCAGTGGCTGTATATTTCCAAATGTCTAGTTAAGGCTGCGAGGCAGGGGTCAGGAAACTTAATTATAGCGTAAGTGGATAGAAACTGCAGAATGATAAAGAGAAACATGCAGACAGATTGGAATGGCAAGGACAGGTTTAATACTATCTTCTTCTGTCTGTTTCCCTCCCACAATACAAGTCAGACCTGCAATCACACAAGGAAGCATCCCATATACCCGGCCTCACAATAACACTAATGCATATCAAAATTACATACTCTACAAATGCTAGGCGTTTTGCATGGCCACTATTACTTTCCAATTTTGAGGGTTCAAGAAAATCCCATGTAAAGGTGATATCAGAGGGACTTATTTCCATGCTATGTGTGTCAGAGCTTGAGATAAGCTTTCACATGTGGTCGAACAGGTCTTCCGTACTGAAACAAGAGTTATTAAACCATATCTGCCCTGATGGACCTGCTGGATGAATAAATAGCCTGTTTTTTTTTCTTTTTAATTTAAAGGTCTGCTGTTTTAGGCTCGCTATACGAGGCCACATGTGTGTCTTGTAATTCCACGTGTCTTGATTTGGATTTCAAATCAGTGGAATTCAATGGATGGCCCCTCACACACTGTCCACCATGGAGCTCTGCAATCTATTTGCACTGTATAAGATTTGCATATCTGCAGCTCATGAAGCAAGGCTTTAATTTCCTCCTGCTGCAGATAAACATCACCTTGTTGGAGCAGATGGGCGGAGGCAGGATGGGGTCAATGAAGAAGAAGCAGGACAATGGCATTGGTTCAGGCACTGAATGACTAGAAGTAATAAAATTGCACAATTTCCATATGGTGGTCATTTTTTTTTTATAAATTAGGATCAAATGTGATATAAAGAGGTGCTGCAAAATTTTGCACAGGGAAGGTGAGGTGAATACTGTCGCTGTGTTCAATTTATTACATTTCTATAGACTTGTCGGGCTTGTCATAATTCTCCTTGGTAAACTAGGCTTGATTGCCATGGTCTTAAAATTTGAAGAATCACTCCCTTTGGCAGTTTTTTGAATGAAAAGGTTCTGTCACTTTATTAGGTGAATATATTTCTGGCTGTTTCCTTTCTACTATCATCTTATATACTGTCTAGTTTAATGTCCACACTGAATATAATTAATACTCTCGAAAGACCTTTATTCTATTTCTTGCTACTGTTGGCACATTGTACTGATCACACTAGACGAGAGGTGCCACGTTGAATGAATTAAAGTGTCAACTAAGCACCTTTTTACATAACAATATTATACACAATGGAAATGATTAATTAGCTTCGGATAGATTGAACTTAATCAGTGTCTGCGGCAGAATTCATATGGCAGAGTAAAAATTGAACATAAGCTTAAACATTGAACTTTTTTCTTAAATTTCCACTCGAACTTAAAACATGTGCGATGTGGGAGCTCACACATTGTTGTGCTCCATTTGTATTAGAAGGGGGAGACGGGGATTGCAAGAATAGTTTCTGAATAATGAGCAGCTCATGCGGGAGTTATGTAAACCTCTTGTTATTTGGATGTAGGAACCTTGTAATTAAAGTACTTCTACAGGGGAAGGTTCCGCTCTCTGCCTCAGGGAGAGCCAGGCAAGGCTGGAGGTTGTAGAGGGTGAGAGGGGGAGGCAGAGGTGGAGACAGCACTCCAGTCTTTTATTAGCCAGTATTATCTTATTTTTTATTTATTTGTTTATTTATATATTTATTTATTTATCAACGACACCTATGCAAATCAGAATCCCAAGTCATGGACACTGCTAATAGCATAGACTAAGAGTAATTAATTAAAAACAGATGAACATGTTCAAACGAGCGCGTGCCAGCAGCCTGCGGTTCATGCGCAAACACCCTCATGTAACAAGTTCCTCTAATTTTCAAAGCCACCACGCAGTCGGATAAGGAGAAAAGAGAGGAAAAGGCAAGAAATCTGCATCACAGTGTTAATTTAATCAGACTTCAGTAATACCTCTTCTTCTCCTCTCTCCCCAGGCAGCTTGCGGTTTCTTCTGCTAGCTTGAGGAGAAGATGAAGAAGATGAAGGGAGCTTTCAGCCTCTTAGAAGATGAGGGTTAAAGAACGGAGAGATTAAGGAAGTGAGAAAGCGACTGAAAAGAGGGCCGGGGATTATGTCATCTACAATTGATGTGCTCTCTTAATGTACCTTTAAACATGTGCCACTGGGGCCTGCTTTTATAATATCTTTTTATTCACGGGAGGGAGGAGGGGTTACAGTATTAACCCGTACATACTTTGCAACATACGTGTGCTTCATGTATTGAGAGTAGTTATCAGGGTTTATGTCACTTTGATATGTATACGGCATGTGGGGAGATTGCCTTTGTCAAAGGAAGTCCATTTCTGCCCGGGTTCCCATACACTGCCATGCATTGTACTGATCTCCATATCAAAAAAAGACATCCTTTATCGAATGATCATAGGGACAAAATGTGTCTTTATTCCAAGTCTTCAGCCGCAATAAAAACGTTCCCGCAATCCGGTCCAAGTTGGACTACGAGCAAAGGGTTTATTAAATTGAGTGATTCGCCTCTAAAAGCTGAACGTATTTGTTGAGACAAATTGCTGCTTGTCTCAACAAAATGACAGCAGAGAGAGTGCGTGGAAGATGTGGAGATCTTATCCAGAAAAAATGTTATGGGGTTAAGTGTACCTGCAGGTGTGTGTGTGTGTGTGTGTGTGTGTGTGTGTGTGTGATCACATACATACACTTGTTCTGGATCTGAGTGTCTGTAGTGTGGTCAACCATTCGATTAAATCCAGGGCTATCACTAACGGGATTAGCTGAGTGGACAGCAGAAGTCTATCATTGCTTATTGATTTCCTCCGATTCCCATCAGGCCATCAGGGCAGGACATTCTGCTGTCGGCCCCAGTGGGAATCGTTACCGTGGGATGGGGTTAACGTATTGTGGGTAACGTATCTGAGGGGATTCAAAGCAGGCACCCATCTTTCCCTGTCAGGGAAAGTCAAATAAGTCAAAGCTATCAGGGTCAACAGATGCTCCCGTCTCTCCTTCTCTGTGTGAGAAATACTGTCCGACTCCATCACAAGTCAGATACTCAGAGATCAATCGGATCAATGAATCTCCAAGACAGTAGTGTTGAGCAACAACAAGTAAGTGACTTCTTACAATAAGGAGTGGGAGGTGTTTCTTTCGTTAACAAGGAGGTAATATTATAAGAATGAAATTCCATACATAAATAATGTTTTTTAATGCATGAATCCTGATGATTTAATACATTAAATGAACTAATGTTTTAGATTTATATGATCAGGTACCTTGTTCTCAACAAACAGTTCATTTCATGGATTCATTTCAATGAACAGAACATTATATGGTAAATGGATTGGATAAGTGTGGTAAACAGATCACCTCTTCACACACACATTCACACACCAGTGGGCGGCTGCTGCCATGCAAGGTGCTGCCAGTCTCCACTGGGAGCAATTTAGGGTTCAGTGTCTTGCTCAAAGACACTTTGACATGTGGACAGCCGGAGCCAGGTGACCCGGTGACCCGTCAGCCATTGGACGACCCCCTCTACCAACTGAGCCACAGCCACCCTTTATATAACCGGTATATTTTATTCACCTCGATGTCAAAACAATAACTTAAAACATACTGACATGATCTTAATTGTTCCTGATCCAGTGGTCAGAGGAAACAGCACAGCTACCACTGTACTTTAAAACATACAATATGATGTTTTTGCATCTGTTTGTTACTTGTGCCACGTATAAATTCCGTGGAGTCAGCATTATTGCTACAGTCAATGTTTAGGATGACACACTTGACAGTGAAAATATGAAGGATAATTTCAGGTGTTTTAAAGTAATTTCTCAACTTCAAATAACCCTACTGTTGACATGGCCTGAGCTAACGTTAGAGCCATGAAGTATTGATATTAGACCGCAGTAACAGAGTGAGAGGAATTCAAGATACATTTATTGAATTATCTCGACTCACGCATTGGGTATATACGTGTCCTTATTCTACAGGAGTTCATTAATGCGGTACGTTAGCCTTAATTGTGCCAAAACCTCACCTGGGCAGCATTTACTTCAAGGAGAAGTTCCACAGATGTAGAAGGTGTTCAGAGAGTGTGGTCACACTGCGATTCCAAAGGGGCTGCAGTGATGGGGCTGTTTGACCCAAAGATTTGGTTCTCTACATTAAGGCTCATTAGTTACTTACAACCATTTTCTTCCGTCATAAATGGCTGCACCATTATTTCCCTCCTTCGGGGATAAGAGATGACAGAGTGATGGAGCTTTACTGTATAAGGGGACGATACTGAGCTACTAACGGGAGATAATGATCTAGCCAACGCTGACAGCAGTTCACCTCCGATGGTTCGGGTGTCAAAGGCTAAAAGAGGTCCATGGAAATTTGTGAGATTAATAATAGAGTTTGTGAAAGGGTGAAAAAGACATGTACGTGGAGTTTAAACGTGTACCTCTGGATGCAGCTTTGACAGGACGGGAAGAATTAGTCCAATTAAAAGTGGTAATTGCTTTGCTAATTTCTCCTATTAATTTCTCAGAGTGTACGAAAGACTGGGGAGTATAATGGGTGAAAGGTTTTAACCCTTCATTTCCTTGATGTTCTCTTCCGTGTCCTCCTTCGTCGGTGTCTGCAAGTTCTCCTTATGTCTAGCCTTTGCACGCCACCCTTTTGAGCCGAGTTTTCTTAAGCTGCGGAAATATTATCTTTTCGCAAATGATTCTTTTTCTGGTTGATGGTGAGAGTTGCATCACGCCAAATAGTTTATCTGCATTCCTTTCCATTTCATAAAATTACTAAACCTCTACAAGTCTTTTCAGGATTTATCTGTAAAGGGGAATGAGTAGATGTTTCTGACCATTCAACAGACCATTCATGATTCACCTTGTAATATTTTCATCACGTTAACCAATCTTTTAGATGAGATGCATTGGATAAATCAAAGCTTTGTTTGGTGTATACATGTGTAATACTAGTAAATGCATTTTCCATTTCATAATGCATATGTTGTAGTATGTTTCAAAAAGGTCAATATGGAATGAATAAAGTAGCTCATATTCAGCTGAATGTCCTGAACGTTGATACACACTCTACATAGTAGAGCTGTAACAGTTAGTCAGTGACTTAAATAGTGGAATAGTTATCCAGTATTAAATAAATAGGCAACTAATTTGATAAATTAGGAGTTTGTCTGATATATATAAATTGTATTCTCATTGCATTTGATTACTTTTTGTTATTTTCAGACTTCTGTGGCTATGAACTGAATATCACCTGGTTGGGAACTAGACATAAAATACTAAGAATTTTTTCAATTAAAAAACAAAAAAGATAGATGATTTATTAAGAACATAATTGATCAATTTACAATGAAGGTAAGAGTTTGTTGTGGCTCTAATAATCTATTTTTTTTACATATATTTTTTACATATTAGAACTGATGAAAAGTGAAGTCTTTCTTTTGTCATCAATCACATCATGTATTTGCAAATGGAAATCACTATCAGAGAGGAAGAGAGGACGTCCATCGCTATACTGACCATCTGATTCCATTACAGTCGATGGGTGTGTCAGAAATGCTCTGGGTCCAAATGAGGTTTTTTTTCTTCCCTCCTCTAACTGACACGGTGGTCAACCACATAATTTGTCTAGCTGTGTAGAGTAGGCAGTTCATTCAATTCCCATCCGTCATGGTTAGTTACACACTTGTCAGCTGCTCTCCCATTGCCCAGCGGTCTAGCCATCACCCCTAACCTGGAAGCATTATATCCAAATCACATTACATGGCCCCGTGTTCTTTATTTCCCTTTTGAGGTCACCAGAGTGAGACATCTGTCCGGCCCGGTTTGAGTTTAGTTCCCACTCAGCCTTCACGTCTTAATTAGCTGATCTGATTTTCAGTGGGCGGGTGGGTGTGTACGTGCTTGTTTGGGTGTATCTGTATTTGTGTGTGACAGTGCGCATCTATGTTTGTGTCGGCAGATAGGGGTGTGTTTGGGGTGGCTGTGGTGATTGACAGTGTGATGGGAAGATAATATGCCGAGAACAACAAGCAAGAGGACCTGGAATCCATTCACTGTGAGAGTAATAAATCTGAAAGAAAATCCTTGTTTGTTCATTAGCCATTGAGGCTGGATAACACGGCCTTCCAGGCGCTGTCATCCACAGATGTCCCTCACTGAAGGATTTCACAACACCTGAGTCTTTCCCGGCTAATAAGGTTGTGATTACAACAGTGGTAAGAGGTGCATGGCCCCGAGATGAGCTTCTCCATTAGAAAATGGAAAATTCTACAGTTTATACTCATTTTTTCATCAAGGCAGTTTCAACTTCACATTGACAAATGTAAGCCTCCGTGTTCTGCACGTGGAACCTGTAGTGTGAGGGCATTTTTAACAGTGAGGTTGCATGTACATTCTCATCATGAGACCCAGCGCCCATGTACAACCTCAACCTATTCAACACCTTTGAGGTCTGTAATGTAATTAAATGTTTAACATTTGTGCCTACCCTGAAAATGTAGCTTTCATTTCCTCTATGTCCTTGTAAGTACTGTTATTTGTACTTATGGTACCTAAAGCGCTGTCCCTTTTAATGTCCTTTGACATAGTTTTGACTAAAAGCTGAAGGAGGAAGCTAGAAAATGTTCTGGTAAATTTGGAGCAATGTAAAAGGTGGAAACTAGAGAAGAGATGAAAGAGGAAAAAAAGACTGCACTTCTCAACATTAAGGCCAAGGCCCTGAATGCACAGCTAGAAACACATTGCTGTCGTACACTCTCAATTATGCTCTGCTGGAAAACTAATTAATCTAGCTGTACTTGACCCCTGTCATGTCTACACATAGAGCCGGCACAACCATCTATAGTGTTCATAATGCGATATTACTGCCTCACAATTATTATCACTAATATTTCATGTTGGATTAGGTGAACTTGTTGGTTTTAAAGAGCACGGTTTGGTTGGAATTAAAGCAAAGATGCTTGCCACTTGGGAGTAGAGGGAAACAGTGATGTGGACAAAATGAACAATGTGGGACCAAGTTTCCATAAGACAATCATGTTACAGACAGACAGGAGCTCTCGGGGGGGGGGGGGGTATACGCTTCCTCACTTCAATCCCTGAAGCTAATAATGGGGCGGCTCCAGGGCTTCAGCCACTTTGGTCATGCGTGATAGACCTCCAAAAGGAGGCTGAAGCTGTGAAATCCCCAAATCTCAGAGTGCAGAGGAAACTTATTTCAGCTGCTGTTTCTATGTGTGATCCTGTTCTTTTGGTCATGATGATGATTCCTTTCGGCTTTTTCCCTTCCAGGGTTGCCACAGCGAATCCAATTTACATATTTGATTTGGCAGAAGTTTTTTTTTTTTTTTTGGTTTTTATGCCGGATGCCCTTCCTGACACAAGTCTTGTATTTATCTGGGCTTGGGGACTGGCACAATGAGACACACACCCCCTTGTGGCTACACAGTAGGCAGCAGCGTGAAGGGTCTTGCTCAAGGACCCACACTGGATGTTCATCACAGGAATCGAACCCAGGTCTCCTATGCGCCAACCCGGTGCCTTACCAACTAACGTACTTTATTGAAAATGAGGAGCTTGCTCTTCCCGCTCTGTAGTTTCATATGAAATGTCCTGAGTTCTTGCCTAGAATACACTCACCTACACCTGAAGAAACCACACCAATTGCTTTTGGGAAAGAATCATGGCCTTGAATTTGCTTCAAGACATATCTCCTGATGGTCATAATAAATGCCTTGTTATGCTATCTCATCTCTGAAAATTTTAAAAAAGTAGCATTGAAGGAAGTGCAGCATTTTCCAAGCACATGTAGACTAGATCAGCAAATGCCCAGAATCCCTCAGTCATCTAGAAAAGACTTAAAGACCTGGTCTGCTTTGCTGTGACACGGACAGAACCTGCGTTGTTTATTGTTTCTCACGAATCTCATGAGCGCTTTTGATTTTAACCTCCTTACCCAAACCATGGCTTAGAGGACCACCACCTTGGTTTGCTAGACCAGGAACCATCCCAAGCCTTTCTACCAGGACAGACTGAAAACAGTGAGCACCTTCTCATCCATTCCTTTAGCCTCGTGACAGTGGAACATAGCCAGAGACCACAGTGCTGATACTCCACCAGCTGCTTGCTCCACCTCTTGTAAAGGACTCAAGTCTCTTAGGTTTGAGAGTTCCTCAGTGTTCTTTCCAACGACATCCCCAGTGGAGCTTGAAGCATTGTATACTTTACTGAGCACAGTTTGTGAAGTGTACCTCCTTCATGCCAAATAGATTTCCAAAACCAATCTAAAGCCAAACAGTAGTTAGTCTGCGCTGGCTCTCCAGACTTCTGAGTCACAGTTTCTGCTTCTGGAAATGCTGCTGTGGTTCTTTATGCTTTCAGACATCGATGTCCTGAACCTGGAATTCCTGGAGGACACTTCCATTTAATGAAATATACCAAAAATGGCCTGTAATGAGAAGGAAACGTGGTGAATGATGGATGTTCAGCAATTTAGTCATTGAAATACACATTCAGCCCTAAATGCAAAAGAATAATTCCAAATTGTAGGTTAGTTGAAACATTTAAAACTCCTTGAAATAAGCATCTATTCAGAGTAGAATTTGTGGAAAAAGGGAAGACAAAAGTGTGTTTTGTGTTTGATTTAAGTGCCGTGTGTCAGTCGTACGTTACAAAATAAAGTCATAACAAATGAAGGAATTCTGTTTCTGGTGCCATTTCATTTTTTCTTTGAAGACAAAATTCGGCTTTTATTTGATTGGATGCTGCTTCAGATTCTTAGTTTAGCCCAAGTCCCATTGACTGGCTTGTAACATAATAGTCCAGAGGGGAATCGGACTGTTCTCAGTTCAGCCGCAGGGCGCTGGTGTTCCATTCATCCTCATACACAGTGAATGGGAAACACTGAAAGCATTTTATGATGATATGACAAACATGTCTATAGGAGCACTGCACACGTATGCAGCAACATTAGAGTCATATTTAACAGCCTACTGCCTTCACCATATTCGGTAAACTGTGTCTGTTGTTTTGTGCACAGGGTAAAATGGGTTTTTAAGGCTGAAACGGTGGCCTAATGTGACCAAAAAATTATGTATTGAGAGCGGTGTGAAACGATGGCATTCATTAGCATAATGAATGCATTGTTTGATTTTCAATGGAAAAATAAAGAAATTATGCATTCAAAATGGAGAAACACAGGTTATGTAAATGTATGCGTCCCCATTTCATTGCATTACACTTTAAGTGATCTCGTTTTATTGAAATATTTATACATTTTAGTGGGCAAATCCTAATGAAAGGTGTGAGCCTAATGCTTTTTTTTGTTTGCTTGTGTACCGGTTGTATCACCCTTCACCCACTTGGTCTTTACTGGTCTACATGTGTACATATCATCCATTTTTATAGACATAGCAAAAGTGAACCCAGTTAAGACCCCATTTTATCCTGTGCTTGCATTCACTGGCCCCAAGATCTCATGGAAATGTTCTAGCTAAAAAGCAAAAAAAAAAAAAAAAATCTCTTTTTGGTTTGTACACAGGGGCAACTAAAGATAGGGTCAAGCTCTCTGAAAGGTCATGGGAGAGTTAAATGAATGTAGGTAGCGGAAAGTCTTTAGAATAAGATTCTGCTTTTATGAGAGTAGTCTTTAGTCAGCAGCACTTGTTGATGTTTTAACTTTGGTTTTTCACCTGCGTCTGAACTGTCATGTGGAATTTGGTCAGAGAATACTTCATACCTGGAAGATGCCACTTTTCAGTGTGTGATTCTAGAAAGGAGAAGGTTGGATACGTTGGTCTTCCTGTTTCATGAAAATGCTGAGGACCATCACGTGTATTTACTTCAGCAGGTTTAACTTAAAAGCAATCTGGTGCCATAGATCAGATATAATCGAATGGTGTTATGATTTCAGTATAAAATGATACAAACCATACATTTTGCATTATGTTCACTTTAGTAATTTTGCACCTTTGTGTTTTACAATATTTGTGAGTATTATTTTCTGGGGTTTTTTTCTGTTTTTTTTTTCTTTTCTTTTTTGTCTGTTTGCACGCATAGAGGGGGTTGGTTTGGTAGGGAATGTTTTTTGTTTGTTTGTTTGTTTGTTTGTTTATTTCAGGCAATGGTAATCTGACAACATAGGAAATCACCACAACACAATTAATGACAATGTTTAAACAAG
>JAPTHA010000015.1:10819833-10832664 GCA_029814585.1 Gymnapogon annona
ACCTGGTGAAAAATGATTCATTAATTCAAAAAGCAGCATTTTTGAAAGCCGTATTTCAAAGGCATCGACAGGAAAGAGAGAGGAGCTGAGTGGGGTACGGTGAGCGAACGGGAGGAGGTGGAAGGAGGAGGAGTGGGAGGAGGGGGAGGAGGGGGAGGAGAGGGCAGGGGAAGCCAGAGCCATGGTGTTTGAAGGGGCAGAGTACACTTCAAGTTTCTGTCACGCCAAAGATCAAGCCCGGGCACGGAGGGGAAGGGAACAGGAAAACACAGGTCCAGCGCTAAATTTATTCATCATCCTTAATGGTTTTCTTTATTGACGGTTTCTTTTTGTGCGCCTGTGTTATTTTTTCACATTTTATTGAACCAAGAAAGTCTACATTAAAACAATCTTTTGCAAATGTGTCCTGGCTGTAACCCTCACCCACACCTGCGCACACACACCAAAACGTACAGTTTACACCATGGTGAAAATATAGAGGCGTTCCTAGGATCCCATTCACCCGCTGTGTCATGGTTTCCGTCCTGACTGCACATGGCTACTATTTCATTGGGTTAAAATGCGAAACTCTGAGGAATGCTTCCTTAAATCAAGCTCCAAATATCCATAACGGCTGCATGGTTTCGGGATATATGTGTGTGTCGCCCAAGTGTCTCACAAAGGCAAAATATAGACACTTACAGCAGGGCATTACAGGTGGAACCGGAGGTATTCACCAGCTTCTGACACTGAAGCCTGCACCGAGACAGGTCTATGGAATAAGAAATTTCAACATTGCTAAAAATGAATAGAAGGAATTACAAAGTATGAAATGCAATCAATTCGTCAATCATCTAAATGACTCCTGGCGAAATGTTGAAGGCTAGATTTCCTTGTCTTCAAATCATTTGAAATTACTCTGAGAGCATCTAATGTGAACAACCCTTTAAGTTCAAGATCATTTTCTAAAGTAGTATTCATTTAGTAATAACACACTGTTGCGCTCATAAAAGTCCCACTCTTACATTTCATTGGATCGGACTAACATGGATTGGTTTCTATAAGCTTATGTGATGACACAACACTTATCCCTGTCATTTGTGGACACATTCGACGCAACAAATAGTACCACACCGAATTTATGTAGTGTCACAATTAATATGACAGATTTTTTTTTCCCATTATATGAATTTTTCAGCAACATATTGTATTGTTGATCGACTGAATCAACCCCAGATCATAACACCTGCCCCGTAGGCGTGTACTATAGACACTAGGCATGATGGGTAATTACTTCACCTGGCTCCTCGCACCCTGATGTACCTGATAGGGTCAGTCTGGACTCATCACACCCGCTTTATCATTTGTCATTTTAAAACAAATCCAGTCTTTATACCCTCTGTCAAAGTGATGGATGTTGAGAAAATGAGAACTTGTGCATCACTTGTGTTACAATGCATTAGTATTCGCTTTTGTTAAACATGCACATGCTGGTAACAAAACTTTAAGAGATTTCCAGGCCTATATAATATATCAGTGCTAGATTATTACAATATCCCCAGTTAAACTTGTAATAATTGAAGTATATCTCTGATTATGTGAGCTAACAGCAATTATTTTATGTAATTGCCATCATTAACCTGCGTTAAAAAGAGCCTTTGAGACAATATATTTGATCAGAGTTTCCATCATTTGTCTTGGTCTGAGATCTCAATGTTGTTATGACTTATTTCTTTGTACATTTCAGGGATAGGTTCTATCGGTTTAAGTCATTTCTATCAATATTTCCCTGTTTACGAGGCCTAAAGCACAAATCAGTCTTTGTTCAATGCTCTTTCTCCTCATTAGGTCTTTGTGTATCGGTGATCGGCTGAATCAACTCCAGATCATAACGCCGGCACAACAGGCTTGTACTGTAGGCCCTAGGCCTGATGGGTAATAACTTCACCTGGCTCCTCTTGTCATGATGAACCTGATCGGGTCATTTTGGACTCGTCACACTCATTTTATCTTTCATTTTAAAACACAATCCAGTCTTTATGTTCTCTGTCAAATTGATGGGTGTTGAAAAAATGAAAAGCTATGCATCACCCAGGGTTACAACACATTAGTATTCGCTTTTGTTCAATCATGTGAGGCTATGTGTTGGTGAAAATATCTACAATGGCCTGAAAATCTAACGTAGTGACGTAATGTTGACAGCGTGGTAGTGAAATGCTCACACACACATTGGACATGTGTACTTTTGGGTCTTTGGGTTAAATCAGAAGATTCTCCAAAGTCGATGTTACTCCAAACACATTCGCTGACACACACACGTTTATACACATGAGCAGTAAACTCCGATGGCAGGATCATGTGTCGGCCACTCCCAGTCCAGCTGAATCTTTCATACGGCTGCAGATGATGTGGTTAATTATAGATGGCAGGACAAGCCGGGATCCTTAGCCTCAATTAGACAGGGCCACAGGGTTAGTGACCTGCACAACGACTGTCAGTGCCTATTACACACTACACATGGCCAGTGACAGCAAGAGGGGCTGGGGGTGGAGGGCAGGGCTGGGTTACAAGGGCTACTACGGTATTCTTTTCTTTCCCTGAAAAAAAAAAAAAAAGAAGACATACATGCACACACAGACTCACACACACGCAGATACAATCACAAACCCACAGTTATCTCAAGAAGGCTGATTCGGTAATCAGTGGAATTAATCACATTATTAGCTTATTACTCTTGCTTGATTGTGCATGTGTACATGGGCTGTGTGTGTGTGTGTGTGTGTGTGTGTTTGCTCTGTTATTCATAGCTAACGGTAATGAGAGTTCTTTAAGGTTGTGTTGGATCATCCATGCAATAACTTAACGTTAAAGGGAAAGTCGTGGTTACAACTTGAATTGTTTTTTTATGGTGTGTGTTGATATCTGGTTCTCTATTGGGGGGAGGGGGGGGTTCACAGGGTGTGAAGTTATATGACAGAATTCCCATGTATTTGGCATAGTATAATATTTGATAATATCATATAATATTTGCATAATAACATAATATTTGACTCTTATCACAATATTTATAACATAAAAACACTGGATATATATATATTTTTCATACTGCTTTTAGACTTTCGCAAAAAAAAAATAAGAAGAAAGTGAAACAATTACAGACACTGAGGTCCACATTGTCCCATATATAGCAATTGTTTTACAACAGTGAAAAAATGTGAGCAGCCTTAAATACACAGCAAAACATCATAAAAAAAAACATATATTACTGTCAGTGTACTCTTTTCCCCTTCATTTTGATAAACTATATTAAAAGGCTGGTTGGTAAAACCCTGCAGAGATAACTGCCCTGATCTGAATATGTGGAAATGACAGGAACCACGACAGGGGAAGATGTGTGTTCTGTCAGACTCCACCTCTGAGATCTATTTAATAGAAAAGCACGGATAAAAGGCAAAAATATTTTTCCAAAACTGTACTGATAAACCTTTGAGTTTGATGTTTAGTGTTTACTGTAATCAATTCGGGGATTATTAACATCATCGTAGCTGATCATGTATTTCAGTGGACGGTTTTGCATGTTGACAGCACATTGAAGAATATTGAATATTGTGTACAGCTGTTTATGATTATTTCTGTTTCCATTGTGGGGTTTTTTTTTTTGTTGTGGTTGTCATTTTGAAGGACGTACCTATACCACTGGCATGTTTCTGTGTGCACGCTGCATCTCTATAATTACCAAATCTATACACAGGAAACAGTTTTAGACCCACTTATAAAATCAGTGTAATAACAAGTGTACAAAATAAATTCTTACAAAAATGCATCTTACGCTGACAATAAAGAATCTGGACTTTGGAGATATTTAATGCTGCTGCTTATTGTTTTGCTTTAACAAAAGGAACAATAATATAAACAGTGCAGCATTACTTTTTTACATTTTTGTTATGTGATACTATATGAGTGGATATGGTTTATGACACACCTCTGACTCAAAACAATTGAAGCTTTAAAAAGAAAGCCAATGTTATGTAATATGAAACCCAAACTTGACATCGACTGTACATTTTTTTTAAACGGCATTTCAGAGACATTTGTAAGAAGTAGCCACTTTAAAACAGACTTCCGTCATTTCATTGTTTATCTGTCTAATCTTGGTGCCTGTATAAACTTTGCATGCGCCCTGTCTAATCCAGTTTTACATAATGGTGCAGTCTATTGCATGTACAAACATGAACATGGTCCGCAGATCCTCCGAGAGCTGACTTTTTCCATGTTTTCTCACGGAGGTAGTTATTGGTGTAGTGTATCCCATTCCCAGGGTGTCTCTCGGAATACAGTCTCTGGGAACAAAACCAGGAAAATAGCCCTGAAATCTATCATATAATGATCCAGACCTAATGACTATGGCTTGAGGAATAGGACGGTCCTGGAGTTAATCACTGCTGTCTACCTTAAAGTCTGCATCTTGTAATTACCGTGTCCTCCCAATCAGCCCTTTCTTCTTCTAGTTTGTCTCTGTGTGTAGTATTTACTGGGCAGGTAGAAAATTTGCAATGAAAAAATCCCAAAAATAAAACACCTTTCGAGCTTATGTGCACGTGCGACTTATTTGGAAAACGAGAGATGCTCTGTGAGTTTTCAGTCTTCAAGTTGGTGCGTTTCCCGTCACGCCCGCTGTTTATGTCTCGGTTCTGCATCTCTCTCTCTCTCTCTCTCTCTCTCTCTCTCCCTCTGCTACCGTACCTGTACTCACCTGTGTCTGTCTGTGTGGGTGAGCGAGAGCCAAGCCCCCTTTGGGACCTGCTGATTAGGGTATTAAAAATAAATGGGCTTAGTTTAGGGGGGGTTTGGTGGCACGGTGGTATATATTTCTGTTAATTTTTCTCTCCTCCACTCCCCCCCCCCTCCTATGTAGTGACTGATCTGGCAGAATATGATAGCATGGGCTGTCACGGCAATAATTAGACCTATTTTCCGTGAGGTCATCTTACAGGGACGCTGGGCGGCTGTGGTTCACACACAGGGTGCTCTGTGCCTCTTCTGCCCCAGAGCCCCTAGGATATGATCGTCCACGCAGGTCAACAAAGAATCACTCCGCAGCAAATGAGGGAAATATAAAACACCTACAATCTGATATGGACCGTGGTTTCCCAACGCTGGGAGAGTTTACCTCACTGGGCTTTCACAGCTGAAAATCAAACAGCCTTTTATTAAATTGTGCCCATTCTAAAACGGATCTCAGGGAGGATTAAGTTGTCAAGAGGATTTTTACTTGTGATGAATTTCAAAGTAAAAGCACGATGATTTTTTTTTTTTTTTGGGGGGGGGGTTGTTATTGTTGTTGTTGTTGTTGTTGTTTGCTTCACTTTGTTTGCGTGACAGAGCCGAGTGTTTCAATCTAAATAAAAGTCTGAGGTAAGACATGAGAGTTTCTGGTGGCAGTTCCACTACTAGAAAGCCAACAGTGCCAAGTCAGAGCGCAACATATTTCAGCTCCATTCAAAACACTCCCTGGTTGGGTCAACAGCTGCAGGCTAGAATTAGAAATCAATTATTCAGCTTCGACAAGCTCATTAAGTCTCTGAATAGGATTTTCTGTTCTGAGTCTGCCTGCTCATTTCTCCTAGCTTGCAGTTTCTAATTAGTATTTCTTTTCTCTTTAAAGTTTGATGGGAGTTTGGGTAAAAACGTGGGCATTGACTTAACACTCAGAGGCCCGCTGGCTTCTCTGAACAGTATCATTATCTGTAGAAGAGGCTGTATCGGTACATTGGAAGACCACTAAGGTTGTTTGCTTTCAGTTTGGGCACTGTCTAATGATTGGAGTCATCAGGCTAAATTAAGCATTAATAATCAAGGGAGTGTAATCTGGGTAAATTAAGCATTAATAATCAAAGGATGACTGGAAATTATCACACACACAGCAAATGAAGCAGCACTAATCAGCAGGAAGAAAGAGGGTATGAGGCCGACAAAGTATTTTTGAGAAAGGAAAATGAGGGGATGTGTATATGGGGAAGCGCATTCATAATCTGCCCTCTGCAAAAATGATTGATGTTGTCATAGAAACCTCCGTCAGCTCCACTCGGTGTCACCAAGACATATGCTTTCTTAATGCCGCCTACTGTTGCCTACATCACCTACAGTGCAAGGAGGCTTATTAGCAAACTCATTCCCTGTCCATCCCTCGCTCTCTCTCCCCCGCTCTGCCTCCTCCCTTCCCATCCTCTCTCCCTCTCTCCTCTCTCTTCCTCTCCTCCCTTCCTCTCCTCTCCACATTGTGTGTGTCTATCTGATCCCGTGGCCTTTTGTTGCGCTATGAAAGGCCTGATGCCACACTCATTATTTTCTCCTTTATCTCTCTCCCCACTGCTCTGATTAGAACAGTCGCCCCTGACAGACGCCCTCAGCCAGCTCCTATCCATTACACTGCGTGTGTGTGTGTGTGTGTGTGTTTGAGAGAGAGAGAGAGTAAGAGAGAGACATGTGAAGCTACCTACCTACATAAATCATAAGTATTCTCAGCTCAGTATGAAGGAATATGCAGAATATGACAGAGGTATTGCATAAAGGCATAATACTAGACGGAAACCAGGTACATTTTAAATATTTAATAACATATTTGTGTCACACGTGCATTTTTCACGGTCTCTGTCACATTCATTATCACAAAGACACTCAAACATTTGCACACTGTGGAAAAAGTGGATAGCCAAGCCAAGTTTTCTGTTCAGGCTGTTGTGTTTTCAAGGCTGCGAGGTTTCAAGGGCCTGAAGTCTGAACTATTTATTGATGGAAAAACATGCCTGGATGACAGTTGCTAAGTTTGTTCATTCAATTATCAATCCTTTATTTATTCAAGAATGGTCCATGTTTGAGTCCTTTATTCCCTCATTCATGAATGATCTACACAAAGACATCTAAATACAAAAGCAGCATACCTACATACGGTACAGTAGGTATCCCATAGTACTGCTGAGTGTCCAGGTATTATGGCAGCAAGCTTTATTTAGTGTATACTAAAACTGGTTTGAGTGGGGAAATGTCCAGGTGTTTTTTTAAATTAATTATATATCTCACTACTTTGAATGAATTAAATGCAAATTCTAATGCCCTGAAAGAATCTGAAATGTCAATTGTAATGTTTAAAGCAATTCTGTCTTGGTTGAAAAGTGAAATTGATACTGATGAAAAAAAATCCAGTATTTTTATTGATAACAAAACTTTAAGAGATTTTCAAGCCTATATAATGTATAAAAGCTAAAGCCTAACTTTTTAACCCAGTTAAACTTGTCCTAATGGAAGTATATCTCTGATTATGTCAGCTAACAACAATTATTGTTTATAATTGTGAAAATCAGCATCATTAACCTGCATAAAAAGAGCCTTAGAGATGATGTATTTCATCAGTGTTTCCATCATTTGCCTTGATTTAAGATCTCATTGTTATTATGACTTATGTCTTTGTACAGTTCTGTAATAGGTTCTATAGGTTTAAGTCATTTACTGTGTATATCAATATTGTTTTGTTTACGAGGCCTAAGTCAGGCCTGCTGTTTTATTTACTTCTGTCTTCAAGGCTCTATTTTTTTCATTAGGTCTTTGTGTATGAATAAGCTATTGTTAGGTTTATGTGTTACATACAGCTGAATGATGGTTTACCTCTGATGGTCCACGATTATGCACCTCTTAAATATTATAAACCTGGAATTCACCTTAAATCTATTACTAACACGCTGTAGGAGCCATAAAGAAAGCAAAAAAACAATTGCAATTTTATTAAATCAAAAGCCTTTTTCATTGTTCTATAAGTTAACCTATGAATTTACTTTTTGTTTTGTGTCTCTGTCAGCAAAAAACATCTTAAACCAAATGGTTAGTCGAATCTGATTACTTTGACAGAACACTTTGAAAATAATTTTTTTTTAATAGAATATGTAGAGATTTTGAGGCTGCCTTTCTCAAACCTTGAACTAGAGACTAAAATGTGTCATAAAGCTTTTTTAATTACTTTAAAAGATTCTCAAATATAGTTATTTGACGGAGTAAAAAGTCAGTCATGTTTGTGTGTGTGTGTTTAAAAAAATAGTGATTATTCACATGATCTTCCAACCCGAGATCATTGCGCTGGCATCCCAGTAAAGTGCATTTAACAGCATTATTTTGATTTGTAGGCTGGTAAAATGCAGTCGTTAGAGGCAATGCGTGACATCTTTGTAGGGTCTTAGATTATTTGGACCTAAGGCTGAAAACATTTGTGGTATAAGGTGATGTAACACAGCTCTGGATTGTCTTGCATTATATTCGTATCCTATTAGTTTGAACCTGCTCCCAGTTAAGACTCATTAACTACACAAAACATTAGAGTTCAGATCACAATGGAACAAGATGTGAAGTAATGTGCAGACAAAATGTATGTTGCTATAAACCAGCCGCTAAGTGTGTGAGTATGTGAGTATACGGTTGGCAAACAATGATGTAATGTACAGGCACGCTGTGGCCATTGGTGGGACACAGTCTCTTTTAATGTACTGCTATACTATACTGTTCAGTGGTCTTCTGCATTTCTGCTTTTCAAAATAGCACTCAACACGTTAGTGTTAAAAAATAAATAAATAAAAAATGGGACAATTAATGCACCTATGAAGTGAGTAATCTAACTAACAGATTGTAGGAAAGTGCTGAATTCAAATAAAGGACAAAAAAAAAGGACAATGACAATTAAAACTTCTCAAAACAGCACTCATCTTGTTGGTGTTAAAAAAAAAGAATGGTACAATCAATGCACCTATGAGGTGAGTAAACACAACTATTAGTATGACAATTAAAATGTAATTATTGTGACGAGATGAACAAAGTGAACCACAGTGAATTGAAGAAAACCCATGTGTAGGTTCGTGTCTGCACTTCCTTCATCAACTTTCCCTCTGTTCCGCCAACAACGCGCATGTTCATGGGAAAACAGATGCTAGTGATGGCTGTTGTTGGCGTTAGGATTTAGGGTCTCTGCACCAGTCAGGCCTCTGAAATGAGGACGTTAATGTAGCTGTCAGTGTCATCCTCCCAGCATCAGGCTGACATTCTATATAACACAATATAAGGTGTCACATATACAAAGTGTGTAGAAAACCAGCAATGAGCATTTAATACATCAGTCACTAATCTCCAATAAGCTGTTTACAGTTGAGATTAATTTATGCATAAATCAGTCACACTGAATTATGGGAAACACTTTTAAATATTTACAGATACATATAAAATAAAAACAACAAGCTTTTTACACGTCTATTATTTTCACATAGACGCTCTTTTTTTTTCCACCCTGGCTACTCTGAATATGTCATTTGCTTTTAAATTGCATTATCATGCAAAACGAAGCAGAAATTTGATGAAACTCAGATGGATTCACCTGAGTTAATGGAATATGGGTTTAAGAGGGAACTAATTATCCTAGTTTAGTGGGGAGCGAATGTATTTCTTTGGAAGGCCTGATTTTGAATGTAAACATTAATGGTCCCCTTGATTAGCATAAGAATAGTCTGTTATTGTCCTGCTCACTCTGCGTCCTATTGGATATGCATCTGTGCCGCTCCAGACACACCAACACACAAACCCACACAGGCTAGAAGCTTTAATACACTTATTACCTGCCTTATCTGCTAACGATGCCATTTCTGTTTTATTGTTTTGCTAATCCATAAAATTCATTTCAACAATCAAATTAGTTTTAAGGCCCAATGACATTACTGGAAGCTTCTCATTTTGACAGACATGACGCACAAAAAAATAAATAAATAAATAAATAAATAAACAAATAAAAACTCCCAACTGTTGAGGTGAAGGGCAACGTGTAATATAAACTGAAGAGGAGTTGTCGTGTTTTACATGCTCTGTTCGGACAGTGTTCATCCATGAAAAGTACCAGAGGATTACTGCATAAACAAAGAGAGAAGAAAAAGATAGACTAGAAAAGTCACGATAAGAATGACTCATGGAACCCAGGTGAAGAGTTAAATTAAGAAAAGGAGACGATGACGAGAGTTAAAGGGCAGGTGAGCAAGGAAAGCTTTGACTCGGGGCCTCCCGGGGACGTTGACCTTATTTCAAATTCTGGGTGAGGGACTACAGTTAAGCAACCGAGGAGCCCCCACACCGCCGCGTCTCAGAAACACACAGACACACACCTTCAATGCTGGGTTCAGGAATAGAGTGGCCCCCTGAAGTCCTGCAGCTCCCTCAAAGGCCATGCTGCTGTTAGCGTAGCTCCACAATAGGTGAGGGCATACAATATCCCTCTGAGGTTCATGTCATTGGTGGAAAAGCAGAAAACTCCTCTTTAATTATCACATTAGAATGGAGACATAAATGTTTTTGCATTTTCTGCTTGAGTCACCCCACATGCCCTTTCCAGCTCGTTTCAGACCTTCTTTTTTGTAGCGCTACATACCCAAAACCAACCAATTTTCGTAACTACACTGGGCAATATCCACATTTACCTAAGTTTTTATGCTTTTTATGGTGGAGTTGGTATCTAGAAGCAAGTTAGGCAATGGTCAAAATGAATATCCTTGAGAATTAAACTTTTTTTTCTCCTGTTTTCTTGAGGAATGTGTTAATTATATTCGCAGAGTAGCAGGAGGTTTCATTGCGATGCAATTTGTGTCATTCTTTATGTATAAAAAGTAAAAGAGAAACCAGAAATCAGAAAAATTATTAAATTTTAACTTCCCCAGGGATCACATTTTAGGGCCACTCCTCTTCACAGCATAGTAAATACTTAGTAAATATTTCTATGAACCCTACGTAAAGTATTATTTCCTGTTATTCATTTATTCCTATGTCATAATGTTATAAGGGTTCAAAAACAACCTCAATTAAGAAAATCCATCCATCCATCCATCCTCTACCGCTTATCCGGGGCCGGGTCGCGGGGGCAGCAGTCTAAGCAGGGAGGCCCAGACCTCCCTCTCCCCAGACACTTCCTCCAGTTCTTCCGGAGTTTAAGAAAATATTAAAGCTAAGTGCTTTCAATGCAGTACATTTTCTGTAAATAAGAGCAAGACAAACTATAATTGTCTCATACTTGCATAGAAAGGTAAGTATTACTGATCATGCCGATATCAATTAATATGTGGTTACCTTTGAATTCATTCATTCTTTCATTTTCCAAGCCATTTAATCTGTCAAGAGGGTTGAAGGGACAGTGGAGTGTATCACAGCTTTCATCAGGTGAAGGCGGGTTTCACCCTGGACTTGTTGAATTGGTCAATTTCAAGGCCCATACTGATGAGGAATTAAATGTCCAAATACATCAGGGTTTTTTGTTTGGTTTGGTTTGGTTTGGGTTTTTTTTTCGACTAAGGTTATTTCTTCCATTTACAGCTATTTCAACCTCGTATCAAGACTTTGTGTTTGTTTCATGAGGTCATTTTCAATAACCCTTATCTTAATGATGGCGATGTGTTATGCATGTTATGTTCTTTATCGTGGTCTGAGGTAAATGCTCCCCCAGACCCTTAAACCCACAGCCACAGTTTATGTATGAGCTCACTGAAATGAAAGTATCAACTTATTCCAATTAACCTTCCTTGACACACACTTTACTGTATGGGACAAGGGACCAGCATCTCACCAGGGATTGAGATTGAGACTGAAAACACCAAATATTTCATCCCTTTCTATTCTCAAAACGAAGTCAAGGAATCACTTACCGGTAAAATATGTTCAATCATAAATATAGATCTGGGGAAATAAAAAACAAAAAAACCCATCTTGTTACTTGCACTTCGTGTCATGTATTCAATATTACATGTCTATATACATGTTATAGTTTGCTTGTTTGACGATGGATTTGCCGATGAATGAAAAACTTTCTGGAAATTTTATTCATTGGTTTTTAGTCCGTTTTTTTTTAATGAATTCTCGTGTTTTTTCTTCAATTTCAGCTTTTTTTTCTGTCTGATAACGTTTATGTCTTATAATGTTTTAAAACCTCTTTGTTTTATCTTGTTTTTATTCAAAGTGTTTTTATTTTATTTTGCATATATTTTGTTTTGGAAGCTATGGTGTCTCAGTTGACAAATCTCATTTTTATTTTATTTGTTTGTGAATAAACTGAGCTGATGGGTCGTCCCGGGGATGACAATGTCCATCATCCATGCACTGGACACGAGTACGGAATGAACGGGTTGATGAAAAGGAACAGGATGTCAATCATATGCTTAGACCTTTAGTGTCATCAGATTAGAAAATTGACGGCACCAACTTCGAAACAACAAATGATGGAGTATATGGAGTATGTCTGTGAAGAGAAGCGCTGGAGTTCACTCATAGACTCAGTAACACGGCTCTAGTGGACATTCATCCTCTAACATGTCCATCCATTTGTCTGTTTATCACTTAAACATTCTACCGGTCTTCTGTGTAAGTGTCCTTGTGGTCGTGTTTTGAGGCGTTTAAGAGTCCGTGTGTGTGGGATTGTTTCACGAGGACCTGCAGAGCTGCGGGATTTTCTCGCTGATCAATTATGGCAAAGCACAATTTCACAGCTGTCGTGTGTGTTGTAGGAATGTTGGTTTGCAAACAGTGTGCGCAGCAGCTGCTCAACAAGACACTCAACTACTAATCATATCTGTTTTTATTGCAATACTTTATCCACTGTGAGTATAGTTTGGTGCAATTAAAACACAAGTGTCTGTAAATGAAGATCGTTTCATGACGTCGAAAAGATAACAAAACTGCCCATTAACTAACTTATGATGTTGAGCGATATGAGGCAACGTGTGTGTGTGTGTGTGTGTGTGTGTGTGTGTGTGTGTGTGTGTGTGTGTGTGTGTGTGTGTGTGTGTGTGT
>JAPTHA010000015.1:10880502-10894701 GCA_029814585.1 Gymnapogon annona
TCTTGTCTTATATGTGCTGCTGTAACCTGAAATTTCCCCGTGTGGGACTAATAAAGGTATCTAATCTAATCTAATCTTGTCAGTCACGGGCCCTTGGATTCATCGTCATTTTATTCCTCTTAGAATTCAAATCATGTGGATATATTCAGTAACTTCCGGAGTCTTACATTCCTCGTTACATAGACTGGATTTTCCCCCCCTTGTTGCTATATTTAACTCTCTTGGTGTGATTGGGTTGGAGGCTTCAGCAGAAGTGTGGCTTGTATTTACTATGTGGCGTCTGTGTGTGTAAAGGTTATTAAAACAGATGTATTCGGAGAAAACTGTTCGTCAGCTACGCATGCGCAGAGTAGTCGTCTCATGGTCGAGCGCTGTTTGGACGTTTCTTTTTTTTTTTAACCGCTACACCGAGGGCCACCGCTGCAACATACGTACGCTCACACACGAGCACGCATCATGAGGGACCGTCTTCTGCAAGAATAAAACTATCCCACAGACGAAAGGTGGGATCCGGTAGGCGACGGGAAGGATCACGGACCGGGGTTTCTCCTGAGATGTAGCCCGTACACACGCGGCAGAGTGCGGCTCGTTGTACTCACTCGGTCGCCGCCTGCATGGCTCTAAACCGGGATGCCATGAAAATCAGAGCAGGCGACTGAGAGACGGACCGCTGCTCCTCGCTATCGCGCAAGAAACGGCGGCGGCGGTGGCGGTGACGGTGAGCGATGGATCCCGGCGGGAGGATCCACATTAGGTAGCGTTTATACGAAGACCCGAGGAGAAGCGGAACGTCTCTGTTGCACGTTGCGCGGTTTTTCGTCGCCGTCTCCAGGATGGATTTGAGTCGTCTCCGGAACATCATCAGCAGATACGTAAGGGCCCCCGTCTGTCAACACTGTCACAACTGTAGCACCGTCTGCAAAGTGCAGCGACGCACAATATGCACGCCGGTTGGTGCGTCTGACTGTCTGTGTGCACGTCTTTACTTCCACGCTGCCCGTTCTGCAGTGGTAAACATTTTTTTTTCTTTTTTGGCAGGACATTGAATGTAGGCTTTGCAATGTTTTTTGTGGAGCTGAATGGAGGGAATGTGCCAGTCGCTACAGATGCAGCAGTGATGGCTGATGGGATGTGTAGAATAGAAATGAACTTGGCTGGCCCACTTAGGTTGTTTTAGTAGGCTACAACATCCGTGCATACTAAAACTCATCTCGTGGCTTCCACTTGGCCTGTTCTGCAGAGGAAATAAATACCAATAATGCCACCACTCTGCAGCAGTTAAGTTGTGATTGTAAAAGGAGACAGCCGGTCATTTGCTCTCACTTCCTGCTGATGGAACAGTTGCACAGGCTGAACAAGATAGGGTTTCTACTCAGTATAGAAGATATGGGTTTCATATCTTGTCTGATGACAAACACATACTGTATTTATTAACACTTATAGATGTGATTACCGTGCAGCTCAACTCGTAGACGTTACGTTGTGGCTTGGACTTGACGTTTTGCTGAATAATGTAATGATAATGCAATTTTTTGTTTGACTTCTTCAGCGTTATTGTGGACATTTGTTTGAGGAAATTATGTTGGTATACCTTTTTTCGGTGGAATATTATTCATTTTGTATCCATATACTTATTTTATTTAAGTTTGTTTAACTCCTTGAGGTCAGAAATCACTTTTGCAGGAGAAACCTGTCCAATCAAAATCAACACTATTGTGTATCCAGTTGTTTGAAAACTGTGGCTCCTATTCTGCTTTGTTAATGTAAGATTTCAAAAAAGAGATCATATAGGATTCTACAATATTCCTGCAGTTATTTGGTAACTTAATGGCTTCTAACATTAAAACAATCCCAATTTAAAGGCCTTTTTAAACCTACTAACCACATAGCTATTTGGTCTCATATATCATGGTCTTAAAATCTGGACATTTTTAAACCAAATGCTATTTCAAAGGAGTAAATCTGTAGGAACCCTGTCTTTGTCTTAGTTACAGAAGGCGTGTACTTGGTGCTCAATCTGTGATCTGTTGTGCCCGTGTGCAGGAAATGTCCATAATGGTGAGCTGTAACCATATTACTGGTTGTTCTGGTCTAAATAGGCTCGTGCCACGAGCATCCTCTGATTATCTGCCAGGACAGGAAGCAGCTGGTCGGTGGGCGGCTGAATTAGACACACAAAAAAAAAAGTGTCTAGTCGGAACCAGCACTGACAGGCCTGATGATACTCATCAAACTGGACACCACTGGAGGATCTGCACATCTGCTACACAGTCTGCCATCCTCCCCGCTGACCCTAAACCTGGCTCAGGTGCTCTGAAGATACCCATCTTTATGTGCAGGCTTGCCCGTTATATGGGTTTATCAAGGCAGAGTTTATGGGTTTGTGCATTTGCATGTGCAGTGGACAGTGACAGTATGTTAGAGGTTGACGGATGCTCCGGCGGGGCTAATATCAGGGGAAATCAGATCTACGAGTGAGGTGGGGAAGAGAAGGGATGGGGTCATTGAACAGACTCCTCATCTCTCACCTCCTGCCCAGCCCTTTCCCTTTGCATCCTCACTTTGCGGCATGATTAAATAGACAAGGAATTAATCATTAATTCAATTATCTGGGTATTGATTTAGTATCAGATGGATGGTTGATGTAGGCTTTGGTCTTTATTGCTTGCGTAGCACCTATTAACCCTGCCATATTTTTAACAGCTGTTCTTTTAATGAGGCTACACAGGAGGACAAACATTACATCGTGCAGTGTGATTAACATGTGATAACCAGGGAGTCCAAGTGTCTCCTCTGGACAGGCGGAGAAGTAAACCCCCATCAAAGACAGAGGCTCCTCTGATTTTCAGAATACACTGTATGTGCTTTTTATTAAAAAGTCCAAAGCAAAGTGCTGAAATAGCAAGTTGTCCTCAGCCATGAAAGGCAACGCTCCCGAGTTTACATTACTGCGCTTGGCAACTTTCAAGCCTTTCGTGCCATATCTCACTCTCTTTTATCACTCTGTCACTGACTTGTGTGTTGTCCTTGGTGTATTTTCGTGTGGCGATATTTGTGTTTGTTATAGTGGCCACACAGGCTAAACCACAGCGTTATTAATCGCAACTTTTGTCCATTAAATGAGATTAACTTGTTTTGTTCCTAAATCCTCTTTTCCGATCGTGGGTAAAGTGACTCCGAGCTGTGTTTTTCGATGCGCTTGATCAGTAATTGTGGACTGTGTGCCGTGAAACAGATTAGTCCAATGAAGCACTGCATGATGGGAAGGAAATTAACATTTCTGAAGACAGTGCAGTTCGTGCTGCTTGTCTGACTTCAGAAAAAATTGCTGGTCAATTTAGACCTTACACGACTGCAAATTGTTTTTGTACAGAAATATACAGTGTCATGGTGTTTTTGCAGTAGGTGAAGTTTAAATGGGACATTTTGTTGCGTAATAACCTAAATCTGTTTAAGGTTGTGCAATATGCCGGTATAAAAGAATACCTAAGCCTCTATGCAATATGATAGTACAGTGTGCCAGCTGTGTGTGTGTGTGTGTGTGTGTGTGTGTGTGTGTATTCTTGTTCTTGTGTTACCAGCAAACCATGGGCATGGAAATGATGTGTAGAGTTTTAACTCATTATAAGTTACAGCCCTGTATGATAAGAGCGGAATGTGTAAGATATAAAAATATGGTCAAGTATGTTGGTGATGATATGACGAATAAATAAACTGACCTCAGTCAGAAATGTTAAAGTCACAGTCTTAACTGATAAATTTAATCTGAAGTTATGGCTTCATTTAGTAGTTCAAAGGGTTACAAGCCAAGTAATGTAGCAGAAACTACGATCACAGTATTTTTTTTAATGTCGATCAATATTGATATTTAGCATGATATACAATATGACTGATACTTGAATGAGGAGGGTTCATTACGTAAACTTGAGAATATTAATACAGGCTCACATTGTCATTCAGCATTAGTCGTTGTTGGAGATTTCTTAGTTTATTTGTGTTTCAGTTGAAGGTGAATGCACCGTTGAGTCTTGTTTTGGGTTTAATGGTGCATTCTGTAGATTTTAAAAGGTGTCCGTGAATGCACCGCGTGTCAGCCTATTCATGTGTGCGGGTCGAATTCCAAGAGGGCTGAAAACAGAAACGGCAAAAACAACCGCAAATGTAACACGACTACTTTGGTACAAACATTTACCTTCCAGAGCGGCAAACAGCCCTCAGAGATTTACTTGTGAAAAGATAATCTCTCCGGTTTATCGCACATTTAGTTGTGCTGTGTAATAGACTGTTAGATCTAAGTCAGAATGTCCAAAGCTTACTGTCATTACCGGAGTAAATTAAAATGGAATGAACAGAGGTTTTTAGGCTCTTACTCAGAAGGACAAATCCACCGCCCCTTTCCCTCCCCGTGCAGCGTTTCACACATATAGACTTCACTTGAACGGTACAAGAGCGGCCACCAAAGTCTATTTGACAAATAATAACAGGTTTAAACAGCTTTCTGCTACAATCTGGCCTGATCTGCCATAGTCTCAGAACCAATGGAACACGGTCCAGCAGCTGACGTCTTAGTCTTACCAGTAAAAGTGAGAGAATTTGCATCTCCTGCCGCACAAGGTTTATCCTTGGCGTAACAACTTAGGCCATAAATTGGGATTTAATTTCACATTAACATTGTGGAAGACAAATAGAATTTGACAGGTGGCCTTGGTGAAGGTCTGAGTATCCTTTTGAGTCTCTTCATGCCAAGATAAAACGTCCGAAGCTCGTCATTAAATTTATTCCTCCATTGTTTATCACGCAGCTGTACTGAGAACGCACAGTTGACCTGAATAGAATAATTTTGCTTATTCATGCTTATGGAGGCAGTCTGGTGTGATGCTCCTTTTTTATTTATTTATTTTTTTAAAAACACATTCACATTGTGATGATAGTGAAAATATGATTTTCGTCAGCGTTAATGGGTTTTAATGACCTGTAATTTCAAGAGATTATGTGTGTGTCTTTTATGTGTCACTTGTCTCCGTTCTCCTTTTCCTTGGCCCTTCTTTCTTCCTGCTATCACTATTATTACCAGTCGATGGGAGGGCGAGTGGGAATACAGAGGACACATATTACACTTGGTCACCCGTCTGTTGTCTGGTAATAATAGCGGTAGCGTGACGCCTCAGACTTGTGCAAACTGTGACAACTGCTTGTGGTTACTGTGTGAATGAGTAGCGTGCCTGTACTGCAGAGAATGACAGAAATACACCAAAAGGTGTCTCGTTACAAATGACAAATACCGGCTTGTAAAATACCTCAAAATCAAATAAAAATATGAATGCAGGAAAATATATTTCAATAAAATGAGCATTTATGGCCATAATGATGTCGGTATAAACACATTTAAGCACAGCAGAGCAGAAATGTTTCAGAGTTGACTGAATTTATCAAGACAGCAGCAGATTAGAAAACAGATGCACCTGCTACGGTATATCGTTTTGAAATAAAAATGTGAAATAAAAGTAGATGCATGTTTAAAAAAAAAAAAAAAAGGAAACAAAAAAAGAAAAAAAAGAACGCCTTTTACTTTCTTAAACACATTTGTTGTGGGATTCTTTGTGTTACTCAGTGCTTTTTCATGGACACAATATATGTTGTAACACAGTGTTTCAATCCAGAGCCACACTCATTTTTGGCCAAAGCCTTGTGTTGACGATGGAGAGTTGGACCACTCTGTGAAGTCTTCATCTGAGTGATCCTCAATGGGACTCAGGTCCGGACTCTACTGTGGTCAGTCCTTGTCTGAACAAGATGTCTCATACTCTGGAGTCACTCTTTGAAAAGGCCAAATTGAATCCAGTGAATCCTTTCGCTGCCTGATCTTTATGCTCCGTAGCAAATTAATAGTTGCTTCGGAAATGAGAAGGTACTCACGATGTCAGTTAGGGCTAAAGAACTCATTTCAGCTGAACTATGTGAAGTAATTATCCGATGACAGGCTCTTATCTGTTTACTTTGTGAAATCCAGGTGGGAAGGTTTTGTCTTTTTTTTTTGTATTATAATATAATTGACGACAAGAATGACAGTTGGTGGTGATTGGGGAAAAATGTGTCACATTTGAGAATATAATTGAGTGGCCGGATAGCTCAGTTGGTAAGGCACCGGGCTGGTGCATAGGGGACCTGGGTTCGATTCCCAGGATGTGGGTCCTTGGGCAAGACCCTTCACACTGCTGCCTACAACTGTAGCCTCAGTGTCTCATTGTGCCAGTCTCATGGCCGGATAAATACAAGGGTTGTGTCAGGAAGGGCATCTGACGTAAATTGGATCCGCTGTAGCGACCCCGGTAGGGAAAAAGCCAAAAGAACTCATCGTTTGAGAATATAATTACATTTAACAGTCCCCCCCAAAAAATATATCTAAAATGCCAATAGAAGCTTTTCAATTATCTTATCTAACAAATGTAGTATTTTAGTACCCATTGAGGTGCACCATCTGTTTCATGAGCAGATCCTATACATAAAACATAAAAGGTACAGTACATAACAGGAAGACTTGCATGTAGAAATATATCACAAAATTCCATAATGTCACATGTACACTACAAGATTAACATAAGATAACTTGCTCCATCCATCTCTTCCTTCTCAACCAGTTCATCCCCACAGGTCACAAAAACATGCGATGTCATACATATAATGGAAAAAAAACAAAGCAAATTGAAAACAACAAAAAAAATCAAACACTCCGTAACATAGATGAATAAATACCGTCACCTTCACACATCTTGACTGGAAACACTGCTTTATCTGTTGTGTTGTATGTCAGGAGGGTGTAGATTGTGTAAAAAAAAAAAAAAAAAGCCTGGAAAATGCATACCAGATAACTTTTCACCCTCACACGCGGCCTCTTGTTAGATTCATATCAGCATTGCTGCCATGGTTTTCCTCGGCCCTCGGCATCATCTCCCTTCTACGCCCACCCTCGTTTTCGTCCTATCTGTGAACGTACAGTATATAGCCATTACGGCTGCTTAACCCTCTCACAATCTCAGCAGATAAAAGGCTGAGGTCAGCAGGGTCTGTGTTTGATCATCAGGGTGCCATGAGTTCCCAGAGGGCTGAAGGGCTTTAGAAGGGTTTCCAGCAACTTCACAGCTCTGCGACCCCACTGGTTGCTGTTGAAAGGCACCGTCCGAGTTTACTGTTTGCCACATTAGCTCTTCCCAGTACAAATAGATAAGGGCGGTCTATTCCTGTCGCTGACTCCCCAGGGAGACGGGGCCCTGGTGGAGTGGCGGAGTCCACAGGTGACAAAAACACATTGGAATTGTGTTTTGACCAAGCTCTGCCCGCGGGTCCACGTGAACATCAGAGGAAACAGACATGTATCAGTGCACTGCTCTGATAGTTTTGTTGCACACAGCGCACCCGAGGACAGACATTTTAATTTATAAGAAAGTGTTTTTAAGTCTGTATTAGAATGCCGTCGGCGTAAAACGTAGGCAAAACAAGAGCGAGGTTTTTTTTTTTTGTCAGGATGACGATTACGGTGGCGGGAGAAAAGAAGAGAGGAGAGGGAGGGGAGAGAGAAGTAGCACAGCTGGATTAAAGACTTACGTAACAGTTGGATCACAGAGAATCAAGTGGGAAAGGAAGCACAGGCGACGGGCAGAATACAAATTTAAATCTCCTTATTTTCCTCTGCTGCAGGTGTACAGTCACTTGCATTTTTAGAAGTCTAGAAAAATAATGGTTCTGGCATCGGAGTCAGTGATTGTGACACTTCAATATGCATTAACGTAAGGTCACGATAAGGATACGGTTTGTTCTCTGCCTGTACCAAATGTAAAACAAATCATGTTTTTCTTTGATTATTTATTTGTAGTGTACTCGATGTTCAATAACTTTATCTCTTGGCAACTGAGTCGGGTCACCCAGACTCAGTTTTCCCTTGAAGACATTCAGTTCATGCAGGGACTAGGCTTTAATAACTTCATTTACTTTCTTTTCTACCAAGAATAGAGTCTAAGGCTGCTGTCAGAGTACACAATATGAATGTCGAGTGTTTGTGTTGGATGTGACTGAGGGGCTCCAGTAACACCCTGAAAATAAGTCTAGCCTGCATTCATATCCACAAGGGGTTTCAACATTTCTGTGACATTAACCAATAGAAGCAAAGCTGTAACAGTTGCAAAACTCCTATAATTTTTTTCCTATAGACATTACATTAATAGGTTAACAGCCTCTACTCTAGTCATCCGTTGACCTGGGGATGAATGCCTTTATTTGTGCAAATATGGAAGAAAAAGGTGCTGTCTTTATATTCTGTTTGTAGATGGATAAAATGTCTTGGTTAGTGTCAACAGTAAAAGGTTGTAGACACAGTGGGTCACACCTCCTTTGAAGACACGTCTCTCATATTTTGAAAGACAAACCATATGCAATGGGTTAGGATTAGGCTTAGGGTCTGTCACGCCCTTCGACCACAATATACCAATAGTTTAAGACTCTTCAGTTGCTCAGACTGACCATCTGCACCATAACACAGTATTTAAAAAGCAGCAAAAGAGACTCTGAACATAGTGTCATTAGGATTAATAACCTATAGTCCCTTTTTAATATTTCAAAGAATGAATTCCGGAAATACCCTCTCACATTCCAAAGATTGTTTCTTTACAGTTTCTGCTTGTTGACGTAGATGTTGTGTCATATGTTGCTTTGGTGGCGTAGGAGTAAAATTATGTGGAGAGCTTCTTGAAGACATGGATTCCTTCCTTTTTTTTTAGCCCGAAACCTTGAGGTTTCTTTTATCTTTGAAGGACATAAGAAACATCACAGCACTGCATTTCTTTTAATATACATCATTAGTTTAACCAGAGATCATGTACTGCTATGTCTCATGCACTAATAATAGTAGTGCACTGTCATTTTAGATCATTAAAATTTTAATTCGGCCTCACGTGTTTGATATTACATTTGTTATTCATCACATTTTTGGCTTTTTGTATTCATTTTTTTTGTTCCACTCTGACAGTTCTTTTAGGAATTGTAACTTCATCTCCAGCTACCCCTCTTCTCCGTTTGCTTTGTTGATCATACATTTTTTTCTTCTGTTTGACCTTTTTCAGTGACAGCTCTATAGGTTTTATAACCAGGGGCCTCACCCACCGTACATGCCGCGACTCAAGTTGCGTTGTTTACATGTACGTCATGTTAGCGAAGACGGAGATGAGAAAGAATTTGCCCCCGTCAGCAGAGCCATATATTACACTTACTAGCCTGTTTGAATTGTGAGCACAGGTCCAATCCACATTAATTAATGCTCCATAGTGTTATCAGGTCAAGTTTGGAAAGGGGATTAGAGGGATATATGCAATGATCTGTAAAATCAATCATGAGATTATTAGATCACCTGCTTAAACCGGTATAACTAAACAGTGAAGACTAATAAAAAGGTGTTGACTAATTGTACAGCTCTCTTGAAACACTTAACTTTCCTTTTACGCGTGTATATTTCCTGATGACAGTGACTAAAGATGATTGAACCATTGTGGGTCAAAGGTCAAGGTCTGGGAAATACTCCCATTCGTTCCCATTTGTCCAGTACTGTCAAGTTATTGTTAACCATTAAAAAAAAAAAAAAGATTGTGGTTCTCATTTACCATAATGTGCACATGTATTGCCTCCAAACGCCTGGACTTGAAAGAAAGAGATTGTTTAAAACTTACGATGAGTTAAGATTTCCTCACCAGATTACGTTCCAATTAATTTCAAGTAATGCATGTGCAAAATAAACCCTGTCATGCGAAATAAACCCCGGAGTGAAGGAGACGTCGGGGTGAGGTGTGGACTGAATCCTTTTTAGCCGAAAAAAAAGCTCAGCGCGGGCAAACATCTGTCACTTTGTCCTGCATATGGCTGTTGTGTAATTATGCTTCCAGTTTGTTCACGAGTAGTTCATTAAGGAACGGCTCCGTCAGAGGAATTTGATCCCTGTGAAATAATGAGGGACACGGGCTTAACCTGCTGTGTATCGTGTGCAGGGTAACACAGCAGGAGGAGGGATGAGAGCGGTCCATTAGTGTCAGTACAGTTTGTATTACACCTTCATGACACAGATGGAAGTCTGCTTAAAGCTTGCGAGGCCGTAATTGTGTAAAGGCTGATGGATGGATCTTTTTTTTTTTTGTAAGAGTTGGGGGTCTCCAACTGTGAAATCAAGAAGAATGTTGGCAAAGTATCTTAAAAAAAACAAAAAAAACAGAGTAATAAATTGTTGGATATCATCTACAGGGGAGAGTGCGTTACTGTACACCATAGAAGAAGAAGTATCGGTGGTGTGATATTTACCGTTGTCAAATCCTACTTCATCTCACCGTCTCTGGTAGATGACGGATGGTGATGTAAGACCAGCCTCTTTGCTGGGAGGCTGTTTCTGTGTCGTTAATAAAGACAAAGCCTCCGTGTCCTGCAACCAACCAGCCAGCCACTCTGTCTGATAGAGCAGCAGAGTGAGGAGGGAACAGTGGGCCGGGGGTTGATACGGATCAGTGAGGATTAATGATCAGATAACGACAAAACACAATGCAATCTCTCTGTGTCTTTCTCCATCTCCATTCCTCTCCCACTGTCACGCCGTCGACAATGTGACACACACACCGCTAGTAGACAGAGGGAAACAAAAGGGGGGGAAGTGGCACATACAGAAATATGAGTGGACAGTGATGGTATCATATCAGAGAAACGGAGATAGAGGAGGAAGTATCTGAATGAAGGAGGGAGAGACGAACAGGGATGCTGCGGAGCCCGATCGGTGACAAAATGTTCAAAGTATTAAATCCTTCTTTAGATTTTTGTTAGATAGAAACAACCTTTCTGTTTTACACGAAACAAATACTTTCTAATTAACGTTTCAATTGGTGTATTCAACAATTCAAGGTAAATTTATTGGCATTTGTGTTGAAACACATGGGAATGTTTCTGACTCACTGTCATTACTCAGACCTGTCAATCAAGGGCTGTATGAGACAACTAAACACTCCAGCCCACTGCATATTTCTCTGTGCAAATGTGTGTGTGTGTTTGTGTGTGTGTGTGGGGAGGTCCATGTTTTGTTTAGCCCATTAAACAAGTAAACAAGCCCTGACCTTTCTCCTTGTGTTTTTTTTTTTTTTTTAGTTGTCATTTTTCTCCTGCAGCCAGCCGCCTTTAATCTGCGCTGCTTTTTCCACTTCACTGTTCGTATCTCATTACTTTTCACCCTATCTCTTTGGGTCATGTTGAGCCCCTGATGTTTTGGAGGGGGTCTCAAGTCGGCTGACACTGTCGGTTTCATGTCTATTTTTATTCCATTGCCGAGCGACTGTCGATGACTATGGCTATGTTTAGATCCAGCAGCATTTTGCTGGCTTTAATTTTTCCAGGCTCTCCTTGGACACAATATTCAGACACTAATGTCACTACAAGTCTTCATTTGGTCTTGTGTCTAAACATAGAGTTGGGTGTGTGTGTGTGTGTGTAACCTTAAGGCGGTGCACTAGATCTGTGAAACTTTAACCCGTGTGGTTATGCAGAAGATTTCACATTCACTCTGAACACAATGTCATTAAAGGTTTGGGTCACTGGCATTGACCAGCTACGTCTCTGCCAAAACATTGAGGACATTTTAAGCACTGGAGCGCCACTGTCACTGAAGTGCTTGTTCCAGAACTTTTCTGCTAATGGTCAACACTTCTGCTTTGAGCTGTGTCAGGCGGGCTGCTTTGCCAAAGGCTACGCTCACGCTGCCCACTCAGGCCACAGTATCAGAATCCATGTAGGAAGCCAGATGGAAACAAACAGCTGAATGCTCTGCTCCCTTGACTTCTGTTTTCTCTTGGAGAGCGCTCAACCTACAATTTGTTTAATGAAGGACACCTTGGAAAAATATGTGCTGCACTAAACTCCCAGAATCCACTCTGTTGGCCCCAAGAGAGGCACTTAGATGTAATATTCTATAGATGAGAGAAGAGCTGAGACGCTGATTTGTGTACATGGAAGCCAATATGCATTCATTATTTCATCTCAATATCACATTGTCAGAGTAAAAACTACCTTTTTGTTTTGTTTTAATAACGTTTTTTTTTTTGTTTTGTTTTGTTTGATCCGTGTGGAAGAAAAAACAGAAGTATGATGAAGACTACAGATCGCAGGCATGTGCTGCAGGAAGAAGGGCAAAGATAAAGGAAAAATCCACACTTGTGTGACTCAGAGCTGATTCCACCTACACACATCAACAAACATATAGTCATCCTTCAGTCATCGCTGCGTTGACTTCAGGTTGTTTGTCTAACACCATGTCTTGACTGCAGTGTTTTACTGACTGTACAAAGGTCTTTGCACGTCTAATTAAAAGCAAAATAAATAAAACACCAGCGTTAAATCTATAGTTCATTGTCTGTCTTTTCTATCAGTGTTGGGGATTTTATCTCTGAGAAGAATGAAAATAATACTCCTGAAATTGAAAGCTGTATTAGTGTATATCTTGGCCAAATGACTCAAAAAAATGAATGGAATTTAACTTCCAATAAGGGTCAATAAGCATTAATATGTATAAACCCTGTTCCCTTTCATGACGCTTCATCCAACCTGCTGCAGTTTTTTGCCATGTATATGTTTGGTGCCTTTTATTTTGCAACCGGTGGACGCCAGAATAAACTCTATTTAAGTATCCCGAACAGAACTAGAATACCACCATGTGCTTGGATAAAAACAATTATTAAACCAATAACAGCATCATTTTGGGGAGGAATATAAAAACCATATTCTGTTTGCATTTTTTGCCATTTTGTAGAGGTGAATTGATAAAATTGTTGAAATAATCATCAGCCTGCAGAGAGCGTGTGCATTAAGTTGAAGTGAGTCTGATATTTACATTTGCTTCAGTATGACTTGAGTGACGTAAAATAGCTACACTACCAACATGAACAGGGTGTTTACTCTTTACCGCTCCTGCCTTTGTCTCTCAGTGTGTGGGGGAGGAGAACTGGGTGGACAGTCGAACGGTGTACATCGGGCATAAGGAGCCTCCCCCGGGAGCTGAGGCCTACATCCCTCAGCGTTACCCCGACAACCGCATCGTCTCCTCCAAGGTGAGCGAACCACGCCGTCACAAGTCAGGGCCATTGTTTTGGTTCACATTCAGACAAGTGTGTAATCTTGTTTTTGTGGCCGCGTTTTGAAGGGTGACACATTTCACTGTTGCCGCGCTTGTCAAGCTGCGCGTCACACTTCCTTCTGTCGCAAAGATTATCACGGTACTATTGTTTTCATTCTCTTGTTATACGTCTAATAGTTGCTTTTGCTGTTACTCGCCCCTACAGTATACGTTCTGGAACTTCATACCCAAGAACTTGTTTGAGCAGTTCAGAAGAATCGCTAACTTCTACTTCCTGGTCATATTTCTGGTCCAGGTGAGAAAACATCATGTAAAACACCCTTTTATTAGTTGCAATATTCATGTTCCCCATAATGTCTTTCTCATGCAAATGACCTGTTCCCCATTGTTCATCAATGGAGGATTTATGATTGCTATGGATCACTTGAGGTTATCTCATGATTTTTCACAGATGTTGCATACATTCATTATAAAAGATACTTCAATGCATTTACTTTAATTTCATGGTTAGGATCCTGTAAATTACACCTTGTAATGTTCACACCTATAAACTGATGCATGAAAGTAGATCTTGAATTCTGCAGTCGCTGTTTGGTTGTTATACGAAAGGCTACCTGAACATTGATTTTCATTATATTTGATTATTTTAAAAGTAATATAGACACCAATTGTTCCATCAGTGGAGCTCCTCGTCCTCTGTTGTGCAGATCTGTTTATCATAAGGATATGAATTTCAACACTCCACCAGTCTTAACCCCTAACCCACATCTGCTGATTGATCAGTGAAACCCATGTAGTGTAACAAATGTCAGTAGTTGTAGAAGTTTGGTATAAGTCACTTTTTCATTTTTATTTTTTTTTTTCAATTTTGTTAGAATAACATTTTCATCGCAGTAAATCATTCTATAGTAAATCATAATAAATCACAAAAGTTTAAATATAGAAGAAAATACACTTAGAAGATGCCACAAAAATCATTCTTGGCCTTTAAAAGTAAATAAGTTTTTAAAAGTCCGCGTCCGGGGATTGGGCTGCCGAGGCTCCTGCCGTCGACTACC
>JAPTHA010000015.1:10919693-10936524 GCA_029814585.1 Gymnapogon annona
ATAATTCATTCTGAAAGTATAAATGACAGTTTAAGGCAGACTTAGACTATAAATAAAAGCTGTGCAATGATATTTTTAACATAGAAGCATGTGGGGGGGGGAATTCTTTACTATCCAGTTATTTTATTATTTTCTTATAGTATCAAATTCTGAAATGTATCATTTTTAGCATTTTGTAGACAATCTCAGTGTTAGTTACGCAACACCTGGATTCTCTGTCATTTACTCTTGTCCATAGAGTGATTGTCACGACAGGAGTTGTATTGCTGCCTTTTTATCCCCTGTTCCTCTTACACATTACATTGTCTTATTAAATAGAAATAGTCAATATGTGTGTGACCGCAAGCAGAAACACACATTAACTGGATAAAAAAACAAGTAAACAGTTTTCCACATTATTCCATTTTTTGAGAAGTACAGACTTCTGGTCTCTGTTGTAATCTATGACATCTGTGACTTGATCGGCATTGGTGTTTTTCTTTTGGATTTCCTCACCACTTTCCCTGCGTTGGCTTTACGATGGTGACGGTGTCTCCTCTTCTCCTTCTCTCCAGGAACGGGAGAAGCTGGTGCAGGGAGGCGTGGCTGAGTTGACTCCACTGTCATCTCGTCGGTCCTACAAAGGCACGAGCTTGGACTCCTTTCGCCTCCACCTCAGTGCAGCAGAGGCTCTGTCGCTCTGCAGGTCCGAGCCCCTTCCCCACAAACTCCTGGCCCACTTGACAGAAGGGGGAGGGGCTGACCTGTGCGCCCTCAGCCCTTACGTCCTCCGTCTGTCCGGGGCGGGATTCGCCCACTTCGCTCCAGGTCCAGAGACCTCTGTGTGAACAGAAACACACACTCTGAAACTTTTTAACCAATGCGAGTCTCGTGGGCTCCATCCCAAGATGTGCGACCAAGTTCTACATCTCAAGGATCAAGGATTTATTGAACAAAACACAAACCACCATGTTCAGACACATCCAAAGGCATGGAGCGTCCATGCTGAGTTCAGTTCACCACGTGCATTTTCTGGACGAACATTTTAGATATTATTTTCCTAACTCTCCGTTTGCATACTTTGGTAACACCTGTTTTGTGTCCGTCTGGTCCCTGTCTCTCATCAGATTTTGTATCCCGACTTTTTTTGTGAAATTACTTGAAAAAGTCTACAAACAAAAGGAGAACTGTGTTCAAAGGTGCATTTTTTTTTTCAATGCACTTGAACCGTTCTTTTTCGACACACTCAAAGTCGGACCTTTTTGTATTCTTCGTTCTCGTTACGTTCTTGCCTGATCATTTACCTCCTTGTCTTTTTTTTTTTTTTTTTTTGCATTTTTGTAAATGTTCGTTCAAATGTACAGTCTGTGGTCTGGCCAAGTAAGGGCAGCCCTTAAAGTTCAGCCCTTTAGGTGTGCGTGCGCGTGCATGTGTGCGAGTGAATGGGTGCTTGCATGCATGAATATGCCTGTTTCTGTATGTTTGTTTGTGACACACCTTTGCCTTACAGGTACCACACAGCAGCAGGCTAGGAGCCAAAGGAGAAAGGTGTATTAAAAAAAAAAAAAAAAAAAAGAAGTGGTGTATTACAAAGCCTTAGACACACACACACACATACGCTCATCAGCTGTAGGAGAGAAACGAGGAAAATCTGAAGAGGGTTGTGCAGTATTCTCGCCACCCTGCCTTAATTCATACCTACATTTCAGTGGATTATAGTTATTGGTCTGGTTAACAGGTGTGAGTGTATGGGGTTCAGAGGCACCAACGCTTTATATTAAACTGCGCTTAATCAGCCTTGCCTGTTGGTTAATTACATCTACAATAGTAGCACATTGACTCTTTATTATTCATTGTGAAGCTGTATGCCGCCCCTATCAGGCCATTATCTCAGGTTTTACAGGAATAAGATCCTAATTGATACTTACTGTTAGTAAGGAAGGAAGTTCTTTTGCATGGACTATGTTTATTATTTACTTTGCTCGGTGTGGGATTTATCATGTACTAGTGCCACAAGAAAAAACGTGTAATAAGTTTAGTCTTGTAGATTCACTGGGAACTTTTTGTTCCAAGTGAATATATGTATATTTACAAAACATTCCACACTTCAGTTTTATAGGTGGATGAAATTTGTTGACAAATATCTATCCAGACCAGGGCATCCTTTGGTTATTTGTACTTTTGGGAATTTGTTCTTTTAGGATTTTTCTCTGGCTTTTTCTGTTGTCTTCTGTTTTTCACAATAACACATGTTAACATCCCGTTAAAATCAGACCAATTTCCAAAGTAGCTCACTTACTTGGGTGCGTTATCATATATTCTGTCATCAAGCAAATAGGCCCCATATTGTTAAAAGTCATTTATAATGATGCCATTCCTTAATATGAATACGCAGTTACTCACAGGCTACTGAGATAATGGCTTAATAGTTGTAGATTATATTTATTCAGGGTGTGGCATTGATAAGTACTTTATGATGATCAATAAAAAGTCAATATCCATGCATCTAGTTAATGTTGAATGTGCATCCTTTAATATAAAGTGTTACCTACAGGGTGTATACCTGTCTGTCTGGTACAGTGTGTTTATTTCTTCTATTTTTTTTTCTATCTTTACACATATATGCACCTGTGTTTCGTTTCTCATCAGCTGGCGTAGCATGTCAAATATCCGCTGCATGAGTATATCTTCTTCCTTTTCTTTCCCCATCATGTTTTTTTTTCCCTCCTCAACGATATGCACACTGTACCCACTCCTGCCTCTTTGTGGACGTGCACGGTAACAGCAGCGTTGTGAATAATAAAAGTACCGGCAGCCAGAGGCAGCGTTGCCTCACAGCTCGGGGACTCTCGGGGTCTTTATTTATGGATGTCCTAAATGACTTGCTATTCCTTCCTGTTGCATTGTGCTTGTACGTTTGCTGCCATGCTCTGTGTTATGCAAAAAGTCTGATCTATGAGAATGCTAATGTCACGTCGTCACATTATAGGGGTATTTTCTCTGTGTTGCATTAATCCATGACTTGTTCTGTACTGTTGCAAAAATTATTGATGGCGGTCACTGTTGATGTATGGATGTAACTTAAACTTTTGATATAGTATATTTTAGTGAGAAGGGAGTGTTATAGTGGGGTCGTAGGTTAAAGGGGGAGACTTGAAAAGGCGATGTCACAATCAAATCAATAGAATGTCGAACTGATTTGTCCATCATGTCCTCCTGCTAAAGATTGTAGCTCATTATGGATGAACCTCTTTTCTGCATTTCTAACATCTGAACTTCTCCTTGTCCAAAGCATATCTGTATCGCATTACACAGCGGGTTACTCGGGATGTCAGTGAATGTCAGACTCCGAAGCATTTTTGTATGTTTATAGCCTACAGTTTATTTTCATACATATCATCATCTGCCAACATGTACAGTATAGAGTGAATAGCAGGTGTTCTGTATTTTTTATTTTTACTGGGCACAGATGTTTTATAAGTTGGGTTAGAGGTCCGGATTGGTTTTCAGTCAAAGCCCACGAGTCTTCTGTGTCAGTGTTTTTTTCAACGTCCTGACCTCAGTAGATTAATGGAAAGGCCTTGGTGCTTGCCATGCAATGTCCCACTTCACTGTGCTGTTGCCATATTCTATCCAGACATATTCTAAATCTCACATACCAATCCCAACACAGTATTCTTGTACTGTAAGGATGTTTTGCTTTCTTGATGTGATGATGAAGTTTAAAGTCATTTTTATTTTCGTCCTCCGCAGCTCAGTTTTATCTTTTTTTTTCTTCTTTTTTTCATGAGTCATTCATCTGTATTCTTTATTTTTGTGTGGAATGTTTCTTTTGCTACTTTTGTATCCCAGAGAGAAGACCTATATTTTAACTCTGTTAGAATGTTTGTTCAAGTTTTAACCAAAATAAGAGCAACATATTTGTTTATTAGAGATTTACCAATAGGTATACACACTGCACTTTGTTCTGCAACGGATCGGTTTGCCCACCCCCCCTGAAAAAGCTCTATTATCAGTCAGCTGGGGTTTGTAAGCGTTCACTCTTCCTCACAAGTTATTTTTAAAGAAGATTGTAGTAGGCGAGGAGAAAAAAAAAAAAAAAAAAAAAGCGACCAAATAACTTGACTAGGAATGAACTGTCTGTAGGTTGTCAGCCTCTGTGTCAAATGGGTTTATCGCACCAGCCTTCTACTGCTGAACAGAATGTCAAACTGCTTTTCTAAGTCCATCAGCACAACAGCAGGTGCTCATCCTGTCACTCCTGAGCTTGGCAAAGGTTCGAAATGTCAACATCTGTGCTCTGAACAGCACGCTTCATATCATCATACCTTCAGTATAGCACTGTTTGTATTACTAAACAGGTTTTGAGATTTTTTGTTTTCTTTTTGGATAAAGATTTTAAAAGTTTGTTTGTTGACTTTTTTGCCAGCCTGTCTGTAGCAAATGAGGGCAAAGCACTGTATTGTCATTCTGCTTGTAATAAAGAAAGAGTGGAAACACAATGGTCTAATGACGTATTGTTTGTCAGACACATTTTGACATTGTCAAATTAGTTTTTATTTGTTTGTTTGGTTTTGTAACCATTATAATTCTACATAACTCAAATAAACCTCAATTTTGTCATTTAATTCCAGGCAGTACGTAGAAAAATGAACAAGTATGCTTTTTCTAAAATATCGCATGACATATTTAAACACCCTGACAACACCATGTCATTTTCACTGCAGATTATAATCTTTTTTTTTTTTTGTATTTTTAAGGCTGTGCTAATAAAACTATTCAAATTAAAGTATGTGCCAAAATCTAAGATTAATTGTAAAGAAATAAGGCATTGTTGGTCTTTTTGGGATTTTCTTATATTTAAAAATGCCTGTGGGTTTTACTACAACACATTTTGAGTTGACACACATTATTATAAAAAATACATCAACTCCAATTTAGGTTTATTTCACTAAAGAATCCACCAGATGTCAGTGTCTAAAAATCACTTATAATGAGCATCGTCAGTTCACCTGCTTACATTTAAAGAAGCAAAACAAATCCTATTCAAGCGTGAAGAAGTGCCAACGGTAAGTATGTTTTTGACATAAACACTTTCAGCGGTTATTCTGGAGAATAATTGCGTAAGTTTATACCACAAAAGCAAATAAGTAGGAAAAGAGATTGTCTTGATATTTGCGTTATCTGTTTGGCTTTATGCTAAAGGTAGCGACGTCAAGCTAGCGTGATGTTTAATTCTGATAAAAAGAAACATTTGTTATGAAATCATTTTTAGAGCCATGGACACCGTGTAACTGTAACTTCTGTGTTTGAAAGAATATGTTAGAATCTCGGCCTTATCCTAGTGTTTTTGATAAATTTGTGAAGACTTGAGCACATGTGCTAGGGATGAAATTCTTATTACCATTGTGTGTACACTGAAAATCTAAAGCTGATAATGAATACACATCCACACACTTAAAGAGGGGTAATTATCTGTATCCTTTAGATATGATGAAAGTCTAATGACTTTGATCACATCACATCACTTTTTTTTTAAGTTGGTGTCTTTCATGTGCTTTTGGACTGTATGAATGGACGTGCATTGGTTTTCTGTATTAAATAGAGGTGGATTTAAGCTCATCAAGGCAAATCTTTTCTAAAACAATCAATAAAACAATTTGGGACATGACAGATGTGCATTTAAATATACACTGAATACACATTCAATACAATGGTGAGAATGAATTATGCATACAGGAACATAATTGCTGATCTAATTATAGTTTCTCAAATGAAACGAGTTTATGTGAAAACTTCACATAATCTCATTAAGGCTTTTGCATATTTGTTTAGTTTGAATGATCAGAGTTGCATTAGTAGTAAAATGGTTTGGATACTCAATTTAAGGCTTGTGATGGTAGGGGGAAAACCTTCAGGGGCCGTGACTGTTATCTGTAAGGGATCTCACACTTTTTTCATCACATGATAGCCATGACATAATCTGCGGTGCATTAGCAGTGGTAGAAGTGTGTTTATTTTGGGACTTGCAACTGTTATGCCTGTTCTGCACACAGGATGTCACTATTGGATCAGCCCTGCCTGTGAAACTGCAACACTGACCTTCATATTTCCCCTCCCCCTCTCTGTCTGCCAGATCTTCACAGGTTTGCAGCATCATCTGTGCTGAGGCTGAAGCATGCGTGTGTGAACAGGGCTGCCTCCTGCATCACCTCCTCCTGCACATCTCCAATACCGGCATCCTTTAGCTCTGTGGAGGGATCCCCGCTGCAGCCTGGGCTGGTCACGGCTGTAGCAGCTTCAGCAACACCTCAGCAACCGATTTCTTACAGCATCGTCTCCATCCTCGAAAGCCATTTGAGCCACAGTGCTGAGACACACGCCCCCCTTCTGTCAGATCTGTTTCCTTCAGCCTCGGTGTGTCGCGAAAGACAACAGGCAGACATTCACCTCCAGGTCTGGTTTACCTCCTTGTGTCCTCTGTCCCTGCAGCTCGTCTTGGTTCGTCACCACGACAGACCACGTCTCCCATTCTCTACTCCATCTACTCCTCATCTACTCTGTCAAAAGCACTGTCCAGGACTAAACAGGCAAGCTGTCTCTTCTTCCCGTGAAAGTGTCTGTTGGCTGGGCAGCTGGTCTTCCGCTGTCCCTCTGGAGGATGATCCTGTGGATGAAGACTGAGGAGATGGCCCTCGGGGAGCTGCTGGAGAGACTGAGGACCGTCACTCAAAGCATAGGTGGGTAACATCACAACGCACAACACAATGATAACATCCTTTACAGCAACACTGCATATGTATGCGTGTCTAAGACATGTATATCTTTTATAAACATCATTCATACTGTCTGCTTGCACATCTGCTTGGATGTATTTCTGTCCACTGCCAGTTTTAATTGCTGCGCTGCTCATCTGCCTTAAGCTAGACAGGCGTTCGGCTTGTAAGCTATTTTTGCTTTTAGTATTTTACACTTGCATTTGCAGGAAATGTGATATTGACCCTTGTTATTTGTTCCCATCGAAGGAGGAAAGGAAGGGCACACCAGTGTAACGTAAGAGCAGAAATCATTTAGAAGTCCACTTGCATGCAAAGCCCCTGTCATATCTATGTATATAAATTTACTGTGTTTTATATTAACTTACATCTATGGCCTATTTGTCAAGTGCTCCACCCTGAACAGTTACAGCATTTGATCAGAAAAGGTGCTAAGGGCTGAAAGGGGAGACACGGTGACCTGTATATTATACCTGCCTATCAACTCACACAGATTACTTAACAGGAGGTGTATGAAGGGACGTGTCAGACACGTCACTTGCACTGGATTGTCAAATGCCATTTTGCTTTGTGTGGAGAAGAATGCCAGATAAGCTTGCTGTCTGTGCTCATATTTGCTTTGGTTTATCAAAGTCCATTTTATGTAACGCATGCAATGCACAGAGGCATCCAATGTGACCATGACAGACATAGGTTGTGGTTTTCTTCATAGTTTCATACTGTGTTGTTTATTGTCACTAGCTGAAGGACAGATGTTTATCCGCCATCATAAACTAATTTCTCTAACGTGATTTCTAACGTTTGCTTCTCTTCTCTCTTGATCCATTTATAGAGGTTGAATTTAATCCACTCAAGCCTGAACGCACACACAACCATAACATAGAATATAAAACACCTCAGACAAAATATCCCTTGGTTACGCTAATGAATTTTCATAAGATTTTTGTGTTGTTTTATTTCAAAACTTGTATCTCCTTTTATAATAGTTTTTTAAGGATATAATATCACAGTTGAACATGCACCGAATGAGATGTGAGGAGATAATATGTGATGGATGTTGTTACTGTGAACAGTTTCACTCTTTATCTCTCTACATTTGTTTGAGCTGGTGGTAACTATTAATACATGCAGTGGGCTTCAGTTGCATCCTGTCTCACTCACCAGCAGAAATGGTCAAAGTATCGGTGAGTTTGTGGGCTAGGTTGGTAGGGGTCAGCTTTGCTCAAACTAGAGAATTTACACTGCACAAACACCAGCTACCACAGAGAGAGTAGGATCAGCAACAGCGTGAAGCAAAATACCACTAAAAGGATAGTTTGTGTGATTTTTATTTTGACAAGTACAGACATTAAGTGCGTGATAAAACACCAAACACCTAAAGAACTCTTTTTCTGCCAGGGAATGTGACCGAGATGTGCTGTGGCAGGAGGATGAGAGCAGTAATCAGCTCAGAGTAGAGAGTCTAACGCTGATCACACAAGACAGGAGAGAGGAAGGGAGAGTGAGGAAAAGAGAGACATTCAGCGTAACAGTCATCTGTGGATGAAATAGGCTTAGTACTGTTTAATGTGATTAATTATAGATCGTATATTGTCCTAGGGCTACGAAGAGGGTTGTACTAAGAGCCCCAGTGTGCTGTTTAACCCTTTGAATGCTGCAATTGGTACAAATCATCTGCCAACTGCCGTTATATTGAATATAGTTAGTGGGTCATTTGTGTCCATCCAGTCAGCTGAGCTCCTTCGTCTCAGTTTTCTGCAGAGGACACTTACTAAAGAACAAACAGATTGTGGTCCTGGAAGGGGGATCCCCCCCTCCTGTGGTCCCTTCTCAAGGTTTCTCTTTTCCCTAGAAATGGGGTTTTTTGAGTTTTTCCTTGCCCTGGAGGGGGGTTATACTAGGGGGTGTCGTTATGAAATGCCATCTGTGGTCATGTGAAGCCCTTTGAGACCCATTGTGTGAGTAAGGGCTATAGAAATAAAATTGGATTGATTGATTGATTGATTAAGTGAAAAATATCACCTGAGCATTAATCAGTGACTTGCTATTGTTACTTAGAGCCTTAATCACTAACAGCCTCTCCTTGACTCTCTAACAGGGTATTTGACCTACTTCCAGTTGATTTAAAGGCATGCATCCAGCTCATTGATTCACAGGTCTCACTGTTTAGAGCCAGCAATGCTGGGAGGGGTGGGGGTCTTTTATTTTGCAGTGAAATAGTAGGGGAACTGTGTGGAGGTTTGTAAGAGCTGAGTGTTTGCAGGCTTGTTTGTTTGTCTCTTGCTGCAGAGCTGAAGTTCACTGGGTCAGACTTAACCTAAGCTCAGAAGATGACGTCCGATGTTTGAGTGGAGTCACTGATCGAATGCTTTTTTTCATGTTTTTGTGGTTGGGGCGGGGAAGAGATTTGCTCATTGATTGGCTGATTTGCTTCTTAGGCTACTGGTTTTCAGTGTTATTTTTCTAGCTTGAGGTCAGAGGGGCACATTTCCTCAGAACTGTTCATCCCTGATGACGGAAGAGCAGGTGTAAAACCAGATGATTCCAGCAGGTCACCATTAGCCTCCAAACAGGCACGAACAAAGACGCACACAACTAATGCCAGAGAGTGTTACTATAATGCAGTGCCGTTACATGTGCAGTATATTATTGTGCACAATGAAGGTTAGTGTAAATGTAATTGATTATTTTTATTATTCTGCAAACTGTAATTTATCATTTAGCAATTGAAAGTAATATTTAAATGTAATAATAATGTTCTGTCTCAAAATTTGCTCATACATATATTAGGAATGTTGTCAGTGAGCAATCAAAGTTGTATTCATGGCAATGAATTTGTCTTTGATTTGCAGTGACATGCAGTCTCTGTGTGAACACCAATTAATGCCATTGTATAATAAATATAATAATATAATATTATAATAAATATAATATAATAAATATAATAATATAATAAATAATGGACAACAGGAGCATCATTTGATTGGCCACATGGTGTGAATATATGAGCCATGCATTATATGGTGATGCTTCCATGCTGAGTAAATTAATAAAGTGGGTTTTCTTATCCACTGCAAATTAGACACTTTAATTTTGACGCCATATGTTGCTCATGCTTAGAATGAACTAAAAGAAATGAATTAAAGCAGCAAATAACAATAAAATTTGTAAGTGCTACGTGGGTAAATTAAAAATAATGAAGCAAAAAAAATGGCTGTGGCAACCAATAATTCAATACATTTGTCCAATTTAAATGTAATGAAGCCAATAATGTAATATTTAAGGTCATTTTTGGACATATTGCTGCTGCATGTTCATATCACAATGAAAATGTCAATATCAAGTCATATCCATTAGGATGAATATGTGATTTATCAATCAGCCTTACTTCAACATTTTGACACGTTCATTTTCACGACAGATTTTTTTTTTTTACTGAATCTTCATTTCTTGGTAGAGCTGTTGTCGTTATGTCGTGGCAGTATTCTTGGATTCGCAGAGATAATCGTGGTGGTGGTGATGATGGAGAGGTGACACTTCGGGGTAATGTCACTGATTAAGAAGTTGCATGGTGGCGTGTCTCCTCCTCTGCAGTGGCCCCATCAGTATGTGTGAGAGAGCAGCTCTTTTCATCTCTGTTCTAAGCCTATAAACTGCAAGCTGCCTTTTGCTTGCCAGATCTAGCCACACAACACACACTCACCATACACTGTTAGAATGCAGTCTCTCTCCTCTCTTCCATTTAAGACTCTATGTGTGTTCTCTGTCTCATAGGTAACATTAATCTGCTAAAATTGCATCAAAGATTTGTGGCTTTGCACTATTGAAAATTTAGCAGGATTTTTTTTTCCTTTCGTACCAGGAGAAAGAAAAGGCAGATTTGTTAAGCAGCGGAGGAATATAATTAGCCTTAGCAGCAGAAGGGGATTTGCGGTCCACCGGCTGCCCTCTGCTCCCGCTCCCCTGCCCACCCCACCCCTCTTCTTCCTACTTCGAAATGCTCCTCTAAGCTGTCAGTAGTTGCACCAGGGCATGTGTTTGTGCATCGCAGCGTGAGTGCAGAACCCGGCCCGTTCTCACCTTCAGTGTGAACAGTATTTGTTTCAAAGGTTGTGCAGACGGTGACTCAGCTCTTTCGATATCTGCCGGCCGTGCACTGTGCTGTTTCCTGGAGTCCTCCATGTGGCTCTGCGGAGGACGCTTGGCTTGTGTTGTTTTGTCAGGATGCGTATGAGAGCACGCAGGGTTGATCCTGAGTGACCACAGAGACCCTTCCCATGCCGGCATTTGGGGACTGCAGTTTGGAGTCTGGTAGTGTGCAGCAGAGCCTTGTAGGTCCGGCCAGGGGTCTCTCTGGATGACAGAGTTTATTTGAGTCTTGTGAGACCAGCCAGCTGCCCTCATGTCTCTGCATGAGTTTCTGCGGGAGGGAGGTGAAGCATCCTACAGGATCATGAACCGACTCAGTCATCTGATCCAGAACTTGGACATCTCTGGACTGGGGTCTTCTTTCCCTTTCAGTCCCGGCAGCCGCAAGAACTCCTGGAGAGACTGGGATGGTAAGACTAACAGCAGAACGCAGACTTTTTTCCCACACTTTCCAACATGCTTATGTGTGGTGTTCCAGTGATTTTTGGAAGGCTGTGTGTGTATGTGTGTGTTTTGTATTTTTGGAATATAGATTCCTTTATTGAAGCTCTGGACACATTTCTACAGGGCATCACGCCCAGATCGCTCACACACTGTGTTTCCTGTGGGGGTTCCTTTTCTCTCCTCGCTGAGTTGGTTCTGTGCCTGTGTGTGTGTGAATGCGTGCCTGTGCTGTTTAAACAGGCTCTTCAGTTTCCGACATACACATTTTGTCAGCTGCACTGATAGCGTTCTGTAGCAGTAACAGATTCTTCAGCAGATGCGAGATTTGTCGCGCGCAGCACCTTACCGGCACATTATCTGTTGGAAAGGAGGGAGAACTGCTGATTAAAGCAGCTGAGCTTTTCAAGATCATGTCCTATCAGCCACATCGCCTGAGACCTTGGTTTATAGAAAAGGACTTCCCCAGGTCTTTGCTACCACACAGGGAGAAAGTCATGGGGAAAAAACGCAGGACAAGTTCTCCTCAATGGGACAGTGGGATGCAGATGGTTCCACTCGGACCACGTGAGTCAGGGCACACTATGCATGTGTGTTTTTGTGTGTACTCGGTCAGTCTATACAGTTGTGTATCCGTAGGCTCCTTTCACCTGCTGACACTGGGTAAAACTCACTCTTTAAATATTGAGAGCTTTGTTTGTGATCCGTGCAGTAACTACAGTACATATGTTGTTGTGCATCAACGTACTGTGAATTATGTCTATGCTCGTCCTGTGCATGTAGCTGCTTGGCCCCAAGGGGAAGTTTTTTTTTTTTTTTTTCTTTTCCCTAACAGCCTCTGTTAAAGTCATTAATGTGACACTGCGCACGAGAAATCATGTTTTTGATTGCGTATGTGCCAGTCATACAGCCATGACTCAAATACTTAGTTTTGAAAATAATGGATTCTTTTTATTATCCAACAAAGCTTTTCAAATCGTGCTTTCATTATCTGAGGTGGAGGGAGTTGTGTCAAGCTCCAATTCTAAAGTCCTCTGAGACTATGCAAATGACGTTGTCTCGATTTGACTCGTGATTAATTGAAACCAACTAATGCAATGAAAACATCTCCAGTATGCAATATATGTGGATGGGGAAACTGTCAGTGAAGAACTAGGTGTACTTTCTATAATATGGTAAACACATCTTTGTGGCCACGTCTCTTGTTAAATCTCTGGATCTCCATGGCGCACTGTGTTTTCTGCAGAGGTTGCTTTCTTAAAGTCCCAGTACTCACCCACTAGCCTCGTGAAAACACCATAAATCAGTATCTCGCAGGTTGAGAGAACACTGCGAGTCGATCGGTGCTTTTGTCTAACCCTCATTTTAAACTGTGCAGCTCTCTAACCTAATGGCCTTAGTTTTTATCTCTAAAGGTTTACAACGCTGATAACCCCATGTGCGCACTTGGTCATAAAGTAAACATGTGTCGGGCATGTAGCTCCACCCACACGACTCCCTTTAAAACACATACAGATGCAAGCTCTCCTTACCCTTGCATACACACACACACACACGCTTTTTTAGATGCTGGCTCAATGTGGTGACAGAGCGTCTATTAACTAATTTTAAATGCAATATAGCTTTATACAACTCATTGAAATGGAATCTAAATTGCCACATTCTGTTAAGGAACAGTGACTCTCTTTGAGAGGTCTCATTAGAATTAGATCTTTCAGTCGTTTGTAATAATGGGGTCTTTTCAGTGATGTAAACAAGAATGGGCCTTTGAATGGCTACAGTCTTGAATGGTTAAATGGGGATGCAGGCAGCGTTTGAATGGGCTGGTCAGAATGGAAGCTTTGTACTTTTTACTCGACATCTCCTGAGATAAGGTGGACGAGGAGCCTGGGTTTTGTTGCCTCAGGTGAACGGGGGCTGGGAGCAGGTCTTTGTAACTAAGCAAAAGCAGAATGTATCACGGCGTAACGTTTTATTGCACAAACTTTGTCCTGTTTCCCAACTACTCATGCAGTGCCATAACATTAGACTCAGTGGTTAGAGGCATTGCTGTTGAACAGGGAGGGGTCCTTTTTTAGGGGAGGGGAAGGTGGGGTTGAGAGCCACACTGCAGCTTTTGTAAACGGGAAAGGTAACCCGAGGTGTGTGCAAAAGGAAGCCCTCGCAGTTACTGAGTGATGTCCTGCAGGCTGTAAAGCACCTGCAGCCCGACAGACCGTCAGTCTGAATGTGTCGCCAGAGGAAAAGTGGAGTCGGGATGGCAGCGGAAATACTGCCATGATAAATTTCCAAACCTGCATGGAGCAAGAACCGGATGAGAGAAGTGAAGATATAAACTCTGACAGCAGGATGGGAAGAGAGGAAATGGTGGATGGTGATAGATTCTTGACGGGGGAGGATGTCGGGCTTAAGTTGTGCGTGGAAGGAGACGAATGTTTGGAAGGAGAAGGAGTGGAGCGGCTTGATCTGGTGCTTTCTTATGAGATGCACAGTTCAGTGAGAGAGGATGGAGACAGGAAAGCAGATTTGGGATCAGTGAAGATAGACGACCACAATGAACGGGGCAAAGAAAGAGAGAGAACACTGGATGTTTGTTTAAGTCCAGTAGAGGAGAGTTGGGGTCATGTAAAGATCTCTATGGAGGAGGTTCAAACGTACTACAGGCTCTCACGCTGCTGCCACTGGCTTTGCGGTAGGTGTCAAAGCTGTCCTATATTTTACTTCCCTTATTTTACTTCCTTTCATTCGTTTCACTTTGTTTTTTACTGTTACTTCACGTGTTTTCATCAACAGTCTAACCTTTTGTTATATTTTTTCCTATAGCACCACATTTCGTACTTGTTGCACTGCTTTTGAACTGTTTTTGTATCTCAGTGTTGCAGCTGAGAAAACAAACATTTGTTTACTGATTAAAATTTTGCAATCTTACCTGCCACAAGTATAGCAGATGGCAAGAATCTAAGTCATATCTGTGGACGTGTGCGTCCTGTTCAGATATATAAATACCATTGTATTAGATTAGCGGATGAAGTTTAATTATAATCTGGAGTGAGGTTTTTACAGAAGCAGATTGATGTGAAATATCAGGGAGAAGATTCTCATGTATTTTAATGGACTGAGGTAGAAAACAAGGGGTGTAGGCGTTTCTGTTTTTTTAATAAATCTTTTCCGGACATGAATTTTCTCTGAGTGCGTATTTCACATTTTTAAAATTTTTCTTGTTTTCTATTTACAGTATAATTCACAGTGCTGAACATGACTTCTTTGTGTGAGTATAGACCCAAACAAAGTGAGTGTGTTAAAGGCAGCATTTTCAACCCATTGTGCTGAGTGATATCAGTTTACAAGCTTCATTCTCCTGCATTGTATGACTTTTTTTGTTTTTTATGTACCGCCATGCTTTAGCATAACGGCTGAAATCTTACCAGGGATACATACATAAATTTCAAAGTGATGAAATTATTTGTTTATGGAACTTGTGTGCCTCTGAGGTAAGAATATAGGCCTAGTTATGTAAAAAAAAAAGGCAATGATCGAAGTGATAGAATTAGTCCAAAAAATGTACAATGCAAAATTTTTGGTAATGCTGCTGGGAACTTGGTCACCCCTCGATTTCACAGCATTATATGGACTTGTCTGCCACTGCTCAGCCCTACTTAGTGCTTTGCTTTATCTCCTCCTCCATGACCATGACTCTTAAGCCCCTTACAGTCACTTGTTGCCCTCCCTTATCATTGTTTATTGATCCATACTGTTTTCTTTACAAACTCTGACCAGTACAGCACTCAAATTCAAGGTTTTTCTGGTATAGCTTAGTGTTTCTTTATACAAAAGGGCAAGAAAGGATTGAAAAGAAAGAGTGGCAACAATGAACGAGGTTAATTAAGTAATGTTCTAACACATAGAATAACGGGTCATTAGGTTGTTTTCGTTAACATTTCTTGTCTTTGTGGACCTTCTGGCCTTGGCCTGCTGTTGTCCAGTTTAATGTGGGTCAGTAGTAGCAGGTCCAGGTGTGTGATCCTGACCCACTAACGTTTGACTCATCACCCACAAACGTGAGCGTGAGTGGACACTAATCCTTGTTGTTAATCCTTTTTAAGGACATTAGCTTCTAAACCAGCAGGTGGTCTGTTGAGTGTTTTTGTGTGTGTGGGGAAGGTAGAAATGATGTGAAATCCTATCAATTTATCAGTAAAAAGCACAAAACCTTTGCAATTTGTTGCAGAAAAAGTTCTAGGAAGATATTTATATTTGCAAGGATAAAGCATTATTTTGAACATGCATTAATCATCTACCATATAATTTAATGCAGGCACATGTTGATAAAATAATGGCGTGAATCTTTGTTTCATACACGTACGTTCCCATTTTTGTGACTTCATCGATACCTGTTGATGAGTAATACCAAGGAAAATCACGAAAAGCACTGCAGTGGTTTCAGCAAATGTATTTGTGTAAGAAATGGAGCGCCATCTGATACTCGCTCATCTTTTTCAGTTCACATTGCCAGAGGGGATGTCGCAGAGTGAATGATGAGCACAAGTGTGGAAGCAACACTAACAATAGAAAATAGAAACATGAAGGCAAAAGAAAATGGTCCGACATTTACCGAACATCAGCAGGTATTCTATGAAAAGTGACTGAAACTAACATCTGACATCTTTGGAGGGGATTTTTCAGTAACAGAATAGTGTGTCTTTTGGAAACAAAGTGCAGCTATTGGTGGGTGGGGGCTTCCTTTGATTTGATATGTGTGGGAGTTGCTGGAGGCAAGGTGTGGCCGGTTGATTGAGACAGGGTCCGAAAGTGGAAACTGGTGGTTCGTGTGTGAACTTGAGTTGGTGAGCAGTGTGTGAGTGCCTGTGAGCAGTGTGCAGAAGGCTGGACAGTCCCAGCTTGGTATCCAATGACCTCGGGTCACAAGTGCCCATTATCTGTGCAGCAACAGCAACAAACTCCACACGTCTGGCTTCTGTTTAATACATATTTTAGAATCTGCACACCCTTGCTTGACTTTCATGTAAGAGAAGAAGAAATAGGAAGCAGCGTCTTAGATATCATCTGCAGATACTGTATTAGCAGTTACTGATCAATACCTGTTAATAGAATGAATGGATGTGCATCCTATTGGCCTGGTAAGTAAATCATAAAAGACATTCATCACTTTATTCTTGGCACTTCTTTTATCTTATGTGGAGGGGTTTGTGGTATTGTTCTCTGTGACATATCTCATTTAGCAGATGGACTGGTAACTTGTCCATATGAGTGCAGTGTTAGACGTGTTCAGTAACCTATCATTAACAGGATGGGGTCAGGGGTCACACTAAATAACGACTTTACCCTTCGGAATACATTTAGTTCAGTTTTTGTATGCCTGCACCTGTTATTGTATATTTTCTCATTTATTTATACATATATATATGTGTGTGTGTGTGTGTGTGTGTGTGTGTGTGTGTGTGTGTGTGTGTGTGTGTGTGTGTGTG
>JAPTHA010000015.1:10951020-10970033 GCA_029814585.1 Gymnapogon annona
GTGTGTGTGTGTGTGTGTGTGTGTGTGTGTGTGTGTGTGTGTGTGTGTGTGTGTGTGTGTGTGTGTGTGTGTATAAGTTAAAGACGATCACTTACATGCACAGTTTTATCAAGAAGGCAAAGTCTTTCAAAGTGTTTTTTTTCTCCATAATTCTGATTCCGATACTGTGCCCATTTTCAACATTTTTCCTGTTTTCTCCAGAAGGTCAGCGAGGACAAACATCCACCTGATTTATACATTCAATTTAGACCCCTTTTCTAATATGGTTTTACATTCAAAAGATTTATTCATTGTCATTTCTGCTTAGCGCAGCATTCCCCAGTCCCCTTGGGAAGAGCAGCCAATCGGGCAAACAAGCCGTTTAGGTCATTAGCTAATTAAAGATGCATTAACAATTGCATTGCTTCTTGAGGGGGAGTAAGGGTCGTCCCTTAGCCGTCACCCAACCGCTTTCAAAGCAGCACTTAATCTGTCAGTCAGCGCCAGTCATGACATTTTAATTGGCATTTCACTGGTTCCTCTTCTGCACAAGTACCAGACAACATAGCTGGTTATGTCAGGTTAGTGTTTTATTCACAGACTTAATATTAACAGTCTGTCAACATCTAATAAATCATATTTATCTTCACTTTCATGGTGTGACTTGTTTTGCAGCCCTACCAAAAAAAACATTGGATTATTGTATATTTTTAAACTATGTAATAAATGACATGTTCCTTTGGTTAAAGGAAGCCTTGAAGAAATGCCATGTTCCTGCAAACACGTGATACTGTTCACACTCGGTGTGGAAACCCTGTACCTCATTATTCATGTTGAAGATTAATGTCCCTGCCACACAGTGGTACTCTACATCCCCCACATCTTTACCGTCTCTTGTACTCTACATGCTTACGTGTTTGAATGTGTCTGAGAGAGAGGTTTCACTAGGGAGATGATGGAGGCGGAGACAAAAAGGAGAGAGAATCATGTCTCAGCAGAACAGAGCACATCCAACTCCATACTGAAAGGGCCAAGAGGAGGAGGTGGAGAAATGTGGGATATCATACTCTTATCTCTTTTCCTTCCTATTAGGGCGCCTTCCCAGGGAACCTCCAACTGGTTCTGGTTTTGAGGCCCACCACCCTCCTGCAGCGCACACTGTCTGACATCCTTTTCAAGTTCAACAAGGATGAGTTCAAGATGAAAGTACCGGTAGGTGCTGTCGTTGTTTCCTTCCAAATCTTATGTTTTACCAGTCCTAGTTCCAGGACTTACACTGGTGTCTTGTTAGGGAATAGATTTTGAAATACTATCTGCAAAACACCTATAATGCATCTTGTGTTTTAATATAAACCACGAAGAAGCATTTATTTGTACTGCTGGACACAACTAGAAAAACTTACCTTTAGAGCTTAGATTTACCACTATTAAATGTAGACTAAAAACATATCTCTTTTCGAGTATCGAGGACTGAACTAATTAATTTACACACAATTATGCTGTTACTTTAAATCATTTTAGTCATTTTATTTTTCTTATTTTTGTATGTACTCCCTCGTCTTACCGTATCAGAATTCTACCCTCCACTATTAGTAAACCAAACAATTCATTACTATAACCGAATAAAATGTATCTAATAAAATTTTCTGTGGCACGTTTAGGTGATAATGCTGAGCTCTATAACTGAGCTTCACTCCTACATTGACCGCAGTCAGCTGACACATGAACTCGGGGGAACGCAGGAGTACTGCCATGAGAAGTGGATTTCTCACCGAACTGTGTGTATATATGTTTATACTTCTTCACACACTGTAGTCGTCTTAGACCAAGGAAGTTCTTCCATTAAAGCCACTAGATGCACGACATGAAAATAGCCACAAGTACAAAAGGGAAATATTGGTAAAATCCAAACAGGGGGCCAAATAAGTTTGATTTTAGAAGAACAAGCTGCTATAAGAGGTACAATCTAGCTACTTTAATAAAAGTAGATGAAGGTTTTTGTATTATGTTGTTTGTTCTTTTATTTTTATTTATTGTATTTAATTTTGTATACTTAGCGGCTTTGAGTAAACATTAAGCAAAAAGCAGTTAATTCATTTTATTCCACGTTATGATATTCAACATCTACTTGGTTTTTGACCAATAACCTACCAATTACTGCCACCATGGTACAATACAGTTGATGCTCAACTTTATTCTGAGGAGCCAGACAACCCAACTCATCCAGACAGGTATCGCATCAATAAAAACACCTAAACTGAGGGGCTCTGGTGTGTCTTGTGTTGACATCAGGCTATTGAAGGCTTTGCACTGATGGTGAAGAGAACGGCGCAGACCTTGCAGTCGTTTGGGACCGAGCTGGCTGAAACTGAGCTCCCTAATGAAATCCAGGCCACAACTACACTGCTCAGCACGCACACCACTAAGAAAGACAAAATGAAGGTAACGCCACCCTCTCATAGGCCCTTCATATATAATTGCACTTGTGTCTTTCATCCAAACACATCAGTCAAGTGCTGCAGATCAGAGTTGTCCTTGTCCACCTGTGTGCAGGACGATCTACTGGTGGCGTTGGAACAGGGCAGTCGGCTGCTGGAGAGCATCAACGAGCCTGTAGTTCGAGACCCTGACCACAATATGAACCAGGATGAGCTGGAAAACCTGGCCACGGTGCAAAGGTAGGAAAGATGGAACTTTTAGTTTTAAGACTGAGGAGCATTGATATGGTTATTTGTTATGTCTCAGCTTGAACTCATCACTGCATCAGTTGTTGCAGTTGGACCCTGTTGTTGTTTTACAACATATTAAACACGTCTGTCTAATCACTGAAGAATCTTGCCAAATATTTTAATAATACACACATCCACATAACATCAGCTGTGTGGATGTTTGTTTGATGTATCTATTGTACCTTGCACTGCAGCCACTCATGGCTTTAGTAACTTTTGTATTTGTGCTGTGTTTTCAGCTGCCAAGCATAGACCCACTGTGTGTGTCTGTACAATGACAATAAAGAAAGTCTAAGTCTATTGCAGTGGCGTGGATATCTCTGATGTATATGACAAATGCATCCAGAACTGTTAGAACGGATGTTAGTGTTGATAGCAGGTTATTTGATTGTGACTTTCCTCACTATAAATGGAAAAAAAAGAAACTGGCATCCAGTCAGTCACTTTACTCTCTGAAGCAACACAGAGGCGCAGATTCCTATCTGAGCGAGTACTAGTTCTATTTATATTCACACTGACATACTGTAAGAATATTCAGGAAAGACACTTAACACCCTGACTGCATCGTAGGCTTTGGTTATTTTGTCATTTTTAGCTGTGTTCGCTATGTTTGACTGTTGTTCCTCTGTCAGGCTGCTGTCTCAGCTGGACGAGACAGAAAGGGCTTTTGATGAGTTCTGGGTGAGGCATCACACCAAACTGGAGCAGTGTCTCCAACTACGACACTTTGAGCATAACTACAAAGAGGTGAGCCGCCATGTATTCGCTCAGCTGGACTAGAGCGGAGTTCATATGATCTCTTTGAAAAACGAAAAAAAAATGACTCAACTGAAAAATGACTGTGGTGTTCCTGCTGCAGGTGAGGGCTCTGCTGGATCAGGTGTCTGAGAAACTTGCAACCTTCTCTGAGGTGGGGATCAGTCCCGCCCACGCTGACCATATCTTCTGCGAACTCTCCACCTATGAGGAGAGAGTCTGTGTAAGTCATACTCAACATCCAAACCATGACATGAATAGATCAATAACATGGATATAATCATTCATAATACCAGAGTACTGTTATTCTTAAGGTTTGATCATTATATTTAATCTTACTCTCTGAAATAATCAGAATATATGGAACAGTCGTGCCCATGGCTTGATGAAAATTCTAACTAATGCAGGAACATTTCACAATGTATCTTTCAAAAATGTATTTTCAGTTTCATTTGCTTATTTTTTTTTTGATTGTTTAATTTGAGCAGTAGAAAAACAAATTGAATTTTTTTCAATCAGTCAGCCTTCTACTGCTTTTTTTATCGTTCCATCCATCGAGAATAATATATCAACTGATATTAGGCCCATATCACTGTTAAGTTGCAATATGATTATTTTTTTGTAACCAGTGACTGTGTGACTATTGTCTTTGGAGGTCATTGTAGTCAGTTTAATTGCTATTGACCATTTTATCTTCATTGAGTCAACTTTTTCAAGGTTTTCTCTTATGCTTTACATTTTCTGTTATTGCTTATTATGTGCATGTGACGAGGATCATTAAGCATTTTCATGAGTGGAACAAATATTCACCATATATATACACATACACCTTTATTTTTTCATTTCATCACTTTTCTGTGCTTAAAATGTCATTGTGACATATGTTGGGGCCCCCACCAAAATCAGATGGTACACATCACATGGTTTTATCCCATCTTAAATTCTCTTTGATGTGGTTCTAACTCTAACCTGTCGCTGGTCTACAGGAGATGCTGGACAGAGCTTTGGCTTTGACTTGTGAAGGTGATGAACTGATCCAGAACTCCCACTATGCTGGAGACACCATTCAGCCCAAATGCACTGAACTCAGAGTGCTGAGTGAAGATGTGAGCAGCAACATGAGGGCCAAGAAAGACCACCTCCTCCGAGCGATGGAGCTGCACCACTGTTTGGAGAGGGTGAGGATACAAGTGTCACAACAACAGGTGCACATTCCCCCTTCTTTTTTTTTCTAGTTTTTGACCAATTGTCTTTTCTGTCTTTGGTTCTGCAGGCTTTGAAGTGGTGTGATGATGGTATATACCTGCTGGCGTCTCAGCCAGTAGACAAGTGTCAGTCACATGAGGGGGCGGAGGTTGCCCTGCAGGAGCTGGAGCGCTACATGGATAACGCCAGCCAGAACCAGCTGACAGACCTGGAAACAGTCTGGAGGGAATATGATGCAGTCCTCAACCAGCAGTTCAGAGTAAGAACCTTGACCCGCGGATTACTTGTGGGACATTTAAACATTGCCTTGTATTCACTGACACCATCACAGAGATCAGATTTGAATAGAATGTAACGATGGGCAAATGTTGTTAAAGAATAGCTTTGCACAGATTTTTCAAACTACTTTATAGAAAATGATTGTGTGCGCATATGATATGAAATTATTGCAAAATGTATTATAAAAAGTGACCTTAAGTCTCTACATTAACAAAGGTAATGAGACATAATAAAAAACAAACACATTCCCCTAATATTTCTACTAGTTTTCTGCAAATGGTACTTAAATCCATTATGTTCTATTAAAGTCATGATTAGGAATCGGAAACTTACATATATATGGTCTAACAAGATTATCAGGAGTTGTTCATTTATTTATAGCTTAGTCGATATATTCACAAATAGAATATTGTTTTATGATTTTTTAAATTGCGTTTTTAAAAGCCTTAAATACTCATTGAAACAGAATTGACACAAAAATAAAGACTAAGTTTTTTTCAGGTTTGATACTTAAACTCTCCATGATGACTTCCTTTGTGTTAGGATCAAGTGGAGAAGGTGTTCCAGAAACAAGCGTCCATGCAAGAGATGTTTGACAAGAGGAGGGTCAGCCTGAAGAAACTCGCAGCCAAACAGACGAGGCCAGTGCAGCCGGTCGCCCCAAGACCCGAGGCTTTCATCAAGTCCCCTCTCAGCTCACCAGGTCAGTCTGAAAACACACACAGAGAGCTCATGCAATCATATTCCTTGTTCTTTGAGGGACCCTGAATGGTCCCTGTCATGGTCAGAAACACACTTGGAGAAAAGTTGGAATTTGTGATATTGGGTCCATTTAGGCACAGCTTGACAGATTCCACTGAGATCAGACCAATATTTTAAAATACCTGCTTACAGTTATGCCTTATGTTATACTAATATCCTAAATGAGGTAATGGACATTTAACCATGTGAGATAAACATTTGATAACTGACAAACTGATTTCATTTTTTGTTTTCCTTTCTCGTTTCCTCTCATTACAACAAAAACCTATTGAGTAAAAGACACAATATAAATGGATTTGATGGGTTCAACAGGTTCTCAGTGTTCCCTATTCTGTTTTGTTGCCAAAGGGTTTGTAAATTTTTGTATTGCACATTTATTTGCCAGCCCACATTAAATCTGTGCATCCCACTCGTTTGGAATGAATGATTCTGATGATGTACAATGTACTCCTCATTCTGCAGCACACAGCCATTATCCTCTTAACACACTTCCATTTACTGAGCTTGAGTCTTTTCTTTCTGGGCTACAGCACACAGAGCACAGCAGGAGAAAAGCTCAGAGGAAGACTCTGGTATCAACTGTGAAAAAGTGAGTGTGGTGTCATCGTGTTTCCATGTGCTGCTTTCATGCAGTACTTTTGTAAAGATTATGTCACGACGATATTCTTTTTTTTTTTTTTTCTCCTGCAGGGAAACGGCCATCTGTTGAACGGAGACAGTAACAGCAGACATGCCTCCCTGTCAGAGGAGGAGGAGAACCTGGCAGTGCTGAGGAGGTGAAGGATTGACCACAGCTCTTTCATCTGTAATCACGTTACACAGCAGATGGACTGTGTGACTGAAAATCGCTGTCGTATCATCTCTGGCTTTGTTCGTTTTTTTTTGTCTGACGACGGCGTCCTTTATTTGATGTCTTTTTTTTTTTTTTTAACATTTTATCTGCCTCTGTATGTGTACATGTGCGTTTTCATTCTGCCTGCAGGCACGTTATGAATGAGCTGCTGGAAACTGAGAGGGCCTACGTGGAGGAGCTGCTGTGTGTCTTACAGGTGTTTATCCTTTCCCCTGCAGATGTCGACTTCTTTTTCTGCAAACGTGCCTCTAATTTTGCTTGTGTTTGTTTTACGCACTACAGGGATATGCCTCTGAGATGGATAATCCTTCCATGGCTCACCTCATCCCTGCTCCTTTGCAAAACAAAAAGGAGATTTTGTTTGGAAACATGCCGGAAATTTATCACTTCCACAAGAGGTGAGTTAGCGCCATCTGCTGTCGATGCTTGTAACTGCACTGCATTTATTTTTTTTTAATCCACATGCACTGGTTCAAACACGTCTGCTGTACACAAGCACTATTTTAAAGCACTAGTATTTGAATATTTCCATTTTATATTACTTTTAATTACTTATAATTATGGAACACCCCATTTCAAAGAATGCATTTTAAAATACTGCACATTTTATTACAAGATTTTCAGCTAAAGTCTTTACTATATCAAGATGAATATTTAACGCACGCGATTGCATGAACATTTTCACTACAGCGTGTTGTTAGTTATCAAACTGGTAGTTTCCCCCACTCTCAGGCCTCTGACATCTTATGAAAAACAGTATTTAATCAGCTCATATTTCACGTCTTCACAACTTCAAGAAATGATTACTTTTCCCACTGAACTTCTCACCTCGCTTCACTACAATAAATGTTCAAATCACCCCAAATGTCACTCAAAATCACAGATTTGAGGAACAACCCCTCAAACTGAAAACAATTTGACATACAGTATCAAATATTTGGTTTTGTCTTCTTTTTTTATTTATCCTTGTGAACAGAACAGCTTATTATTCATGTGATCGGCATAACCTTGAATATTTGTATTCTTCATTTAATTAATTTCAATACAGGACTCTTAATTGTAATTGAATATCTGTATACTGTTACTTAAATGATCTCAATAGTTTTACCAAAGCTAATCTTATTTTTCACCCTCTGCATGGTTTACTTTTATATTTAATGGAGGTGATTTTGATGTTTTCAGGACTTTTCTGAGGGAGCTGGAGCAGTACACAGACTGTCCAGAGTTGGTTGGAAGGTGTTTTCTAGAGAGGGTAAGTGAATTTTACTTCATATTTGAAATCGAAAAATTGATTGAGATGTTTCTCCTTCAAGGATATTCTTTTCCTCAGATGACGGACCTCCAGATCTATGAGAAGTACTGTCACAACAAGCCTCGCTCTGAGAGCCTGTGGAGGCAGTGTTCAGACTGCGCCTTCTTCCAGGTGAACGTACCAACAGTGCATTTCTGTCATCACGTCACTATATTCATTCTATTTCACTAATTCCTTCTTGTTTAATGCATTAGGAATGTCAGAAAAAGCTGGAACATAAACTGGGCTTAGATTCATACCTTCTGAAGCCAGTTCAGAGGATTACCAAATATCAGCTGTTACTAAAGGTATGATACAAGACAGTTGTTTTTCTACTAGAAACTACTCCAGTTGATTGAGTGTTGATGCTTTAATTACTCCAGGAAATGTTGAAGTACAGTAAGACCTGTGAAGGAGCTGATGACCTGCAGGACGCTCTGTCCTCCATCTTGGGTATCCTCAAGGCCGTCAACGACTCCATGCACCTGATCGCCATTACAGGATATGAGGTAACGTATTAAACACAATGTCAGTCAAGGAGTTTGTGATATTGAATGTGCAGCAGCCACACAGTGTCACAGTTCAGAAGCAGAATGTGTTAAAGTCGCCTTTATTTTGATTAGTAACAGATTGCAGTTGCATTGATTAATGATTAACACTGTTACGCCAGAACAGTACATATAAGCTAAAAAAACAAAACACACCACATTAGAACAGGGTGTCGTAATATGAGATTAAGGGGTTTATATATGTGTGTGTGTGTGTGTGTGTGTGTGTGTGTGTGTGTGTGTTAATGAAACACTTTGCAGTTGAATTAAATGTTTACATTGTTAACTTGATAGAAAGGCTTGAGGGCAAAAATGTATTTTTGCAGATCTGGCTAATAATAGCAGACTTGTTGTACATCATAAATGGTTGACAGTTCTATTATAAAATGATTTTGCATCATCTGTTCTGCTTTTTAGGGTAACCTGACTGAGTTGGGCAAGCTGCTGATGCAGGGCTCATTTAGCGTGTGGACGGAGCATAAGAAAGGCCACGCCAAGGTTAAGGATCTGGCCCGTTTCAAGCCCATGCAGCGACACCTGTTCCTCCATGAGAAGGCCCTGCTCTTCTGCAAAAGACGGGAGGAGAACGGCGAAGGCTACGAGAAAGCTCCTTCTTACAGCTTCAAACAGTCTCTCAGTGTGAGCATCGCTGCCGCTGCATAGTCCACAGTGGCTTATTGGTTTCTATCTTCATATTTCTTACACTGTCATCATTGTGTTTCAAAAGGAAGCAAGAGAGATTTGTGATAATACTCCCCTCTGTTTACAGATGAGTGCAGTTGGTATAACTGAAAACGCAAAGGGAGACAACAAGAAGTTTGAAATCTGGTGCAACTCCAGGGAGGAGGTCTACATAATTCAGGTACAGTATTAAAACATTGGTTTTAGATGTAAACAGCGGACCTTAGTTCACACTGACCTCATGAATATGTGTTTAACTGTTCTATTTCAGGCACCCTCAACTGAAGTGAAAAGCACTTGGGTTAATGAGATGAGGAAGGTTTTGACGACGCAGCTGGAGGCCTGCAGAGGTACAGAGAGAGGACGCACACACTCCTGTCTCACAGAGCTCCCGTTCTACATGACAATCACACTCATGTCCAATTAAAGCAGCAGTATTTCATCACGTTAAAGTCGCATCCCATTTTCTTCTTCTTCTGTTATTTGTTCCAGAAGCCAGCCAGCAGAGGGCACCAGACCAGGTCTTCCAGTTCCCCCCTGTGCCCGGTGGACCAGTAAACCTGAGGTGGGCTTACATTTAAGTTGAAATTATTACATTGTTAATATATCTGTCTGTCTTGTGTGGTTAATGTTTTTAAGCTGCTTGCATCGCAACAGTCATTTCAGGTTCAGGTTGCTTAATCCGTTTTTATGGCAGTCTGCAGATCACAGCATCCATCACAGCTTTGACACAAACAAATCACAGAAATACAGAGAATAAAAGTAGTTGAAAGACTTGTGAAATCCCAGATGCAAATTCTGTGCAAGTGATCGGCTAAGAAAATGAAATCTTTTAATTTAGATCCTAATAAAAGGGTCAGATAAAAACAGAAATTTACAGAAAAATACAAATACGGTGCTCTCAGTAGTCACGGTTATCTGCTATAACTGTCTGTCTGTGCAGCGATAAAGGCTTCAGCTGTGACTCACTGACAGGCTGAAAGGCTTAAGCACCATCACACCAAAGACAAAGATGGGTTCAGTAAAAGCCTGATACAGTGAAATAGGTTTCATCATTGGGTTTACAGTTTTCCCAAAAGTGTGTTTTAAAAATCTATGATTTCCTGAAGATACTTCGGATTCCATACATTTCTTGTTGCAGTGTTTTCCTGCTGCATTAACGTGACGCATTTTTGATGTTTAACACTGAGGGGGTTGTTTTAAAAATTATATTTTATTTTGATTTTTCATTAGAAAATATGACAGTTGTCTTCACTGAGGGGATTTGAACTCCTCGTGGATACTCTGATCTACTACAGAGCATCAGATGCATCATCCAGTAGAAGTATAAAGTCACATGTGGACTAAAAAGTGCTGCTGGTTTTGTTCATGCAGTCCATTCAAGACTGGACAGAAGACCTTGAAAAAAGGGGAGGAGAAGAAAGCTGAGCCCTGCAGCCCCGACGCCAACTCCTCTTCCCCAAAGCCCGTAGGAAAAGGTCAGTAGAGACGGAGACAACTGTTCTTAAGCCTGGTTTCAGATCTATGTAGGTGTGTTAAGCTTATGCTCATCATATAGTAAATCAAATCAATCAGTCTTTATTAGCCAAGTTTGTTTAGCCCAGCAAGGAATTTGTCTCAGTTCACATATTGTTACAACTAAGATTAAAAATAACACAGCATTTCAGAAATTTAAAGGAAATGAAGGTAAATAAGAATAAATGAGAGGATGAACACAAGAGAAGAAATAAACTAAACTATAAATAATATGTGCAAAAACTGCCTGTATAGATATGAGTTGTGTCGACTAGCACAAGTTGTAGGACTGTACATAAGTTTGCATCAGTGCCACTAATTCCTACTTTCATTCCTGTTTCTGATTAATAAACCAAATTGTAACCTCTGTCTTTTTAGTGAATGGTTTGCCTTTTCTCTGTACTCCACTTACCGTCTTCCTTCCTTCTATTGTCTGTGTTTGGTTCCTGCTCTTCCTCGGGGGCTCAGACGAGGCTGTGACAAGCCCTACCTCAGACAGAGCCGCCGTGGCTAAAAAGCGCTTTACCTTACAGGGCTTCAGTAACCTCAAAGCTCAGAAAGGTAATCAGAGGCAGCTGTCTTTAATGTCCTAACACACCCATTAGGGAAAACCAGCAGAGAAAAATGCTGAGTTTCCAGTTAAACCAGACGGTCAAAGGAAACATTTACGCATCTGAAAGTACAATTCCTGCCTTGAGAATAGACTTAGACCTAGACTTCCTTTATTTACCATTTATATGAAAATATAATAAATAAATATGGCACGCTTCCTCTGCACAGAACCCTCAACTTGTGATGATAAGCAATTATCAATACCCATGATGATCATCCCATCACCAGGTATCACGCAGCTCTAGACCCGGGGTTTAGAGCAGTGTTTCTCAACTGGTGGGTCGTGACCCACTAGGAGGTCGCGGAACCATTTTCAGTGGGTTGCTGGCCTATGCCAGGGCAATAAATTTTTAACAAAAATAATAATTGTGCTTTTATTTTGAAGATGATTTTTTTTATGCAGTTTGTGGGTAAAAACTGAAGAAACTGAATTAATTCCACAAAAACCACAATGTTTTTCAATATTTACCAACTGACGCAAGGTAATCGGGAGAGAAGTTAATTTTGTATACTTGAATCTTTTAATATTGCACTTTGTTGAATTTATTTTGAGCTTGTGGATAAAATCTGACGAAACTGAATTTATTCCATAGTGCACCGTTGGTGGTCACATTGGAACTTTTAAAAATGTTTATTTCTAAATTAAGTTTTTATTGCCAGAATAAGTGATTGAATTAACTTTAGAGTACAGTTACGGAAGTGTTACTGAATGTTATGTCAAATTGATTTGAAAAGTTTACATTTTACTTTGGTTTGGATCACTGCTCGTCATTAAGGGGTGATGGGGGGGGGGTCCTGAAGCCGGACCAGTTGAGAACCACTGCTTTACTGGGTTCAGTCCATTGGAACGGTACTGATGCGTCCTTTAAGCTAAACGTGGAAACTGGAAACGTGCCTCTGTTGCGTCGTCTTTCCCCATCCATCCTCATCTACAGTAGCTGTTAGAGTTTTAGCTTCTTTTTTCCCCATTCACTCTCCGTTTCCCTTCTTGCCGGTAGGATCTCCCACGAGCCCCGATCACAAGACCAAACGACAGAGCGACCCCACACCCTTTGGCTTCAAAGGTACGCAGTTCCGATATTATTACTTTGTGATGTTTATATATTTATTTTGAATTAGGATAGTGCATATTAATCAACGCATCAACTGTAGCTTCAGCATAAATATGCCAGAATTAGTGCAAAAGCTAAATTCCATCGGTTGTCCTAAGGCAGGTAGAACATCAAACAACAAAAACATTTGCATATACAACACTTTTTAAGAGATCACGGTGAAGACAGCAGCATTGTTGTCAGTCAGAAGTTTATCAAGCACAGACAGAATGGATCAGATCATCCATGAGTGCACGTTTGATTTGGTTTCAACTAACTTTTAAGAACCGTCTTGAAGGTTGAGTAGTTGCTTTTATTTGAAGCAGCGTAAACACAAACAAGGCAGGAGATGAGGTGTATTGATCATCCATTACAGTTTAGTCTAAGGCTAAAACAACTAAATGACTTGAATCCATTTTTTTTTAATTATTGGCTTTGTTTCCTTCATTTTGTTGCCAGTAAAAATTGGTTCTGCTGATGTGTGACGCACATGACCCCAGGATCAACACACACTTGTATATTAGTCACACCTGAAGTTGTTAGTAAGTTACAAATGTGTTGAAGCTCGCAGTGCATATATTGTTTGTTGTACTGTATGTGTGTGTGTACATATGTTGTTTTTTTTTGTCTATATATATTTATGGGTTGTCTTATTTATTTTTCATTAGAAAATATTAGTTACATTCACGCATAAGATGATGTTCCCAACCAACAATGATAGGATCAAAGACAAGAGACAAAACACGCACAAAAAAAAACACATAAATGAACCAGATGAGTCATATGTTGACCTGACCTCCTAAGTCCTACAAGCCCTGCTGGAGTATCTAGAGCTGAACCAATTTGGTGCACTGGTAAATTTTCCATGTACTTTATAAATGGTTCCATATGTTGTCAAACATCCAACTTCTTTCTTTTCATCCAGTAGGTTATTTTCTCCAGGTTCACACAACTGTTGACTTCTTCAACCACATCTTGATTGGAAGAGGGGCGGGGTCTAATTTCCATTTTCTATCAATACATTTCTTAGTGATTGTCAACAGAATGTCAGGGTTTTTTTTTTTTAAATGCACTTTGACAGTTACTTTGATACTTTTTGTGGTTGTTTTATCTGTCTTTCCTGCATTTGGACTTTTTTGCCAATCAAACCAAAGAAAATAATCAATGGATTATAATGGATAGCTGCAGCTGTAGTTTAGTTGTTGGTCCTTGATGCCGGGTGAGTGACGGGCTGTCTCCACTGCTTCCTGTCCCTCAGATGCAGGTCCCCCTCCCCTCCACCTGAGCAGGGTCAGGTGGTTCAGCACCTCCAGTCTCTTACAGACTAAATGGAGAGGTACACCGGCGTCACAAGGCTCACACTGGCTGTGTGCTGGGCCCGCTTCTCCACTGTTTCGCAATTAGAATCTCTTGGTAGACCTCCTTTCTGAGTTTGTTTGCTCGTTCCACATTTCCATTTCACATTCCTTTCGTCCTGAGTGAAAATCAAACTGGTTTAATGTGACTAAGTGCTTTTACTTTACTGTAATATTTCTATTTAGATGCAGCTTTACGTTTCAAATGCATCACATCAGTGAAGCACTAAATGTGTTGACCCTGTCCATTTATGTAGGGGAAGCATAATTAACACGTATAAAATACTATAAATCTATTCACTGTTGTTATTGGACAATGTTTTATTTTTGATTTTTCATTAGACAATATTACAGTTACATTCATAAACTAGAAAATGTATTTGATACTATTTAGATTTTATTTAGTATTTCCTATACAGCCTTCACATCTGTTTTAATTTGAAGGATTATTCATCTTAAAAACGACTTCAAGTCTATATAAAAAAAACCCTTTGCAGTATGAGGAAAATCCATTGTCAAACTGTTTATGAAAGAATTACATTAAAACACAACTTTTTACAGCTGCAGCGTTCTCACAGAGGGCTGAAACTAAAAACGTATGACGATCGTATGGAATATGATGGAATATAACCTACTGCTGAATATCAAACAACCACACAGGTTACGTTTAATCAGCGTTAAAGCCATTAATGCAGCAGTTACACTGGCTCAGAAACACCAGGACCTTGATACACTTGGGTGATTTGACTGAAGTGAGGCTTCAAGCTTCACAATGTGATACATGTGCTTTTACTCAAGTAACAGATCTGAATTTTTCTTTATGTAGAAATGCACCGACGTGTAGCCGCATGCTCGTCTCTACTGAGTTTTTGGTAGAAGAACTGGTTATGATGGGATGTTCCTTGGTGTTGCCTGTCCCTCCTTCTTCTCCTCTATTCAAACTGTCTGTAGTTCTTCCTCTGACTCACTCTTGTAGATGATTCCTTGCAGGTCCTCCACCTTCTCTAACACTAAACACTGTCAAGTACACGTCTGCATCTTCCTCTTCTATGTTACTCAGGCTGGAGTAAAGCGTCTCTCTCACTGGACGCTTCAGAAGAGCATGACGGTTACTCCAGCGCTGAGGACCCTCTGAACTCCGACCCAGAGGACGACAACGGCAAGAAGCTGGTGAGTCGAGACGTGGAAGGAACGTTCATCAAAGTGACGATGTCACATCCCAGTGTAATGTGCAGGATTTCGTTGGGGGCTGTTCTTCACTTTAATGTGCTATCCTTGGATCTCTTAGTCTATTATCCAGACATAGAATTCCATACAGACGTCACACACCTGTGGGTTTGTTCCACCCAGGAAAGAAAAGACAAAGAGGCCAACAGTCCAGGACGTTGCTTCACACTTCCTGATTGATAATAGGCGCACACTGCCATTCACTCAGATCAGTGTTAGAATGAAGTGCAAGACCAGAGTGCGTCTTAAATCTTTACTGCACCACATTTTGTACACTCGAGTTTTTCCATTTATTGTATTCTTTTCTATTTATTGTATTTTTTTCCTCTATTTTTAGTTGACTTCTCTTTTACCTGTGTGCACTGTGGGTGCGTGAGGGCTGTGATTTCCTTTCTGCTATATGTCTGGCATATTTGACAATAAAGTTGACTTGACTTAAACAACACACAGTCATCTCATTCATTGTAAATATTATTAACCAGACCAACATCAGCTCCACTACTAGTACTCTGATGATGTTTTCAGTGTGTGAATCAGGTTCCATTTCTCTTTCTGTTTTCTTGTATTTTGTATAAACAGTGCGCTGGTAAATACACAGTTATGGTCGACTATGATGGAGACAGCGTTCAGGAGCTCACAGTGAAGAGCGGAGACATGGTTCAGCTCGTCAAAGAGGGAGACGACAGCCAGTGGTGAGAATATGACTTTACTGGCGATGTTGGGGTGGGGGTTGGGGGGGGTCTTAACCAAAGCACACAGCTGTCAGAGTTGGAGTGAGATCGTTCAACTTACATCACCTGCCGTCATACAGGTTGGTTCGTAACCTGAGCACGTCTAAGGAGGGTTGGATCGCTGCATCTAATCTCATCGCCATTATCGGAAAGTCCAAGTCTTGCCAGTCGCTCACCAGCTCGGGTACGATACCAGACGACTCTCAAATAAGAGAAGACCCCTGACAACAAGAGCACGTGGTATAATCATCTATTGTCTATTTGTGTGTGTAACAGAAGGCAGTGGCTCTGGAAACCTCAGCTCCTCGTCCAGTTGCAACGAGACCTACACGACGTTCTCTGACATCAAGCCCTGAACTCCTCCTCTCCACCCTCCTCCTCCCTCCTCCACCTCTTTGGCACTTTCTTCACAACCAAACTGCCCTCTTGAATGCTAGCATCATGTGACTGTCTGTGCTCTATTGCCAACATCAGTACACGTCTGCCGACTGTCCACGGAGAACAAATATTTTTTCATCTTTTTTAAATCGCGCACATCCACAGAATATTCCAATAACGCCACATGTTGCAGATTTTCAGTGAAAACGCCCACATGTGAACACTCTACATGCAGTTATTTCACAGTATATTAATGTGAGCCCGCTCTAGTCATACAGTCCTCTGTTTTCATGAGCGTCTGTGTGAGTATAATGTAATAGATGTATGAATGGGCCAGCGGGACTGTTCTCAGCCAATGCATCTATAACGTGGGAAAGGTTGATCATCATGTCATGTATGTGAATGACAGTTTCATCCTGCTAGTTTGGGTTAATCTGCACTAACTCACGCAGGAGGGGGTAATTTCAATGTTACTTTGTGTGTATGTATGTATGCATACACACACACACACACACATATATACATATATATATACACGTATGTATATATACACATATATTTCATATATATATATATGATATGTGTATATACACTTATATGAGTAAGTGTATATATATATATATATATGTGTGTGAAAGAGATACAGAGATGTAAATGTTTACCACTTGATTAGCAGTGATGAATGTTTTTCTCCATGTACGACCAATGAAATCTCTAGTTTCCCTTTGACTTATTTATTTGCAGGAAATGATAAAGCCCACTTGTTCATCAAGGACTTAGTATACATTGCTTGTCATCCCTGCTCGTACAGAACATGTTTATTTTTACATTTGTCTTTGTTGTTCTGCTGTCAGCTTCCCAGAGCTGTTGTCTTCTGGGTGTCTAATGGCCTCATGGTCTGAACTTTGTCTCCTCCAGGTAAAGAAATGTTTGTCATTGTGATAATCAGAGACGCTTGTATAACCCTAACTTGTAACCCTAACTTATTCCCTGTGGAGAGATCATGTTCTGAATGTAGATATTGTTCATTATCTGTCTGTCATGAAATGTTTGTTATGGGAAATGCTATATTGTATATTAAGTATGGTGACGTCACGACTTTGTGACTCATCTGATTTTTTTTTTTTTTTACATAAAACGACTTGTGATAATTCAATCATTGTCCTTGTTTTCTTGTTGGGCGTATTTGTAAGTAAAACTAAAATGGAGCTGTTCTTATGGTTTTATATTTGTAATTCAAAGATATCTAGAATGTAAAGGAGGCGATTTTTACAGTCAAATGACCAAGGAGCTGAAATGAAAGTGAAACTGTCCAACCGGGTTGAGTTGCCAGATTTGTTCAAACCTGTAATTTCACTGTAAAACTTAAATCGTTCATTGCGAGGATTCTATAACTTAGACCACAGGCTCCACGAGGCACATAGTTTAGAAGGAGGATATAATAATAGATAATATAATACACAACGTAGAAGAGTAGAAAGGAATAATAAAGTAATAAGCAGTGTTGGAAGTAAATCTTGGACCAATGTCAACAAAAAAAAAGTACTGAAAGTCAACAATTGTGTCAAGTGACTTATAAATCCGTCTACATTTTGATTAATGAAAATGAAATCTGTGAAGACACGGGAAATGTTTGCACTTCATATTTCATAAAAATAAGCTACAGATAATCAGCAAGAAAATAAAGAAAAATAGTTTAAGAAATTGAACTTCCAATCACTGCTTTTCGAATTGATAAAAAATAGACAAAAGTGTGTAAAAAAAATATACTCCATAGGACTCCATATAACCTATAATTCTGTAGGTTACATGGAGTCCTGCATTTGCGCATTTTATTTCAAGTCATTTTTCGAGGCGGTGTCATTTTTATCATCTATAATACATGACGATAAAATGCAGTAACTTAAAATTTGAGTACACATAACCTTTCCATAGTACATGCGATTCTAAAGAGATGGAAATAAACGCGTGGTGTTTTTATTTTTTTTTAAATTACTGACGATGTTGAAGGGGGATATTTCTGGTAAAACATGGCAACACCCTCCTCCCAAACACCCTATAAAATGTGCGGCAAAAACGCTGCGTGGTTCCAGCCGCTGTTGTTTACGGAAGTATTTGAATGCTTGTAAGACAGAATAAAAGTAGAATAAAATGAATCCCGATCGTAAAGTTAAATGTGTACTTTGCAAGAAATCCTATGAGACGAAGGTAACCGGAGCGTTGGAGACTAAAGATGACGTCACGGCTCACCGGAATTGTTTGGTAAGATAAAAAAAAAAAAGATTTATCCATTAATACGTAGACTTTACTTCCTCTGAAGTTTCTTTGGAGATCGAAAGGATCAAACTGTTGTTGAAACTTCCAACTCTGTGTGTGTAACTCAGTGACAGGACTGCATTTTCTGCATATGATGAGAATACAATGTCACTAAAATACCCGTAAAACTGTCTCAATTAAACTCAAAACAAATTCACTGATCCTGGTCAACGATGTACACACACAAATTCTCTCCCCACAAATATTTCATATGCAGCAATCAAGATTTAACCAGGAAATATATCATTATATTGCATTATATTGTACGAGTTGTCAGATAAGTCAAAATCAGAGATACACCTACTTTAACTTCCGGTGTCTTATAACCTGCACGAATCCTAGAACTCTATTTCCGGAACTGAACTTTGCCCCCAACATATATAGTATAGCTACTACATCGAATAGGCAGTCATGGTGCTGACTGAAAAATTCCTTCTCCCCATTGTACCCACCAACAAACACAACATGAACTATTTAACTCCGTAACACTCAAACCCAGCTTCCTTGTAATGTTTATATTAACAGCCTATAACTACGTGCACAGCCACGTGACCCACAACTGGTGCAACGTGGGTCATGTGACTCAACATCACCTTCCCCACATTCATCCCACTGCAGCTCCTCACAATATTACAGTTTTTCTCAAATGCTAAAACACAAAAGCCAATCCTCTAAACCAAATGACCAGTTGTCTAAACACATTT
>JAPTHA010000015.1:10974687-10995669 GCA_029814585.1 Gymnapogon annona
TAAACAGTGAAAATACTATATATCAGTGTAGACAGTACTATAAACAGTGAAAATACTATATATCAGTGTAAACAGTATTGTAAACAGTGAAAATACTATATATCAGTGTAAACAGTACTATAAACAGCACTTCACTTCACTCAAAATGTGAGTGAAGTGTCTTGAAATAATGGAAAGAACCGCACCGGTGGTTAGTGCTAGGTTTGTGCTGGTGAAAGTTTCATTGGTGCCACTTTCATTTACAAAACATTAACAATTATAATAAAGGTCATCTGAGGTCACAGCTCAGCCACTTTGATTCAAACCAAAACAGTGGCAGCACAAATGAGCACTAACGGAGCACTAACTACTGGCACTGTTTTTTTTATCATTATTTCAAGAAAGTGACCTCCCATGATGCCTCAGTGCTGGTTAGTTGGGCTTTTTACGACATGGACGTGCAAAGTTTTTGAAGTTTTGTGAGGGTAGTAGCCCGTTTTGCTGCTCTTGTGGGACTCAACGCCACAGCGGGTGATCTCCTTTTACAGTCTCGATCAGCTGTGAATTCAACTGATGTATATCTATATGTTCTTATTTCTATTCTTTGTATTCGGCTGTGGTGAACATGCCCGTAGTGGGACCAATAAAGTTCTATCTCATCTCATCTAATCTAATCTAATCTAATCTATGACTTTGTTTTACATCCCGTTCGGAGCATCTGCGCGCAGACCGGAGACAGGAGCAGGTGGAATGAGGGATGGAAGCCCCTACAGACACACAATAACATCAGCAAAGTGAGAAAAGAAGATCGAAAAGAAGAGCATTTCGTTCGAACGATTACGGCACTCGATTATCTTGTCTTAGAACGATAACGGCAACTCGTTCGAACGACAATATCAACTCGTTTGACCGACAAGATCAACACGTTCGAACAAGATCAAACCCTCGTTCGAACGAGTTTTTTGTTTTTGTTTTTGTTTTTTTTACCTCCGTGTCAGCTCTGCACTTCCGTACATTCGATCAAAGGCGAAAGACGAACGGCGCAAGGGGAGAAATTAACGCAAAGTTTTCCGTTAAACTCACGTATTAAACGCGTGCGTGTCCGGTGTTGTCAAAAGGCTCTGTCGGTCCGTTTCACCGTTGACACACGACTCTGCCTGCGACCGATGTTTTCACTTTCTGAAGTGGTTGAACTGCGCTGACGTTTATTTGCGGAAGTGAATTGGGTAAAAAAAAATAATAATAATGTCACGTGGTAAACAGGCTATACTAGTCGATGGATGAGCGTTGAGATTAGAGCCACAATAAAATCGATTAACCCCATTTATGATTTTAGCGAAACTGAATTTTAACTTTAGTTTTATACTAGTTTTAATATTCCTAATTCACGTTTGGGATTCTAAATGTCACAAGTTACATTGTCAAGACATTTTAGAAATTATCTTGTAACTCATGTATTTTCCATCCTCATTATTTATGCATAATCTAATTCGAATGTGTATTTTCTTTTGGATTTAATAACTGATCCATTTACACAACTTTAATAGTAATTTTCCACAAACATTTTCCAGTTACTCATTAAAAAGTTATACTGACACATTCTCAATCTTTTATCTTTAAAGACCCAGAAATGTTTTGAAACTTCCTTTTTATTGTGTACATCCTTTCCTAAGGGATTTATCACCAATTTCTTCAATATCACCTTCTGCATTTTCAGCTTTTTAAAACGAAAATCAGGTATTTGCCCATATTTAATTCACCAATCATGTTTTCATCATTTCAGAAAAACCATGGGTAAATTTATTGGGTATTTTATCAAAACAGAGGACAAAGTGACTTTTTCGGCAAAATACCTTAACTGAAAATAAATTAAAAGTATCTGCAACCAACATAATGTCAACTTACCTGTGTTTTAATGCAATGTAGTAGAGAATGACAATGTTTCACTTTCACTACAGAGCCTCTGAACAGGTCATATCTGATGACCATGAATTATAATTACTAGTTCAGAAGATATTAAACATTTCAGATTAGTAGATACCTGTTGTTTCTGGTTAGATCCTTAGCGGTTAATACAGTAGTTTTGTAAAGACACACGACAACAATTTTTAGAATTAAAAAAATATAGTCTCATTACAGCTTTAGAATCTTTGGATGTAGTTTTAAGTGGATTGATCTCTCCACTTCTTGCTGCCTGTGAATCTAGGTTAAACAGTGTTAATCATTCACCAGCAGACCGGTTATCTGATTGTGTTTTGTTTAACTATGGCGTTGACATCACAAATCAAACGGACCACATGCAACTCAACAAAAACAAGTCCTCACCTCAGGAATGTTCAGGTATTACATAAACAGTCACTGCTAAAACAAATGTCTACAAATAACATTCTCTGGAAAAAAAAAAAGGGATGCACAAGCCTATGACCTGATCTTCATGAAGCAGTGCTTACCTTTTGTTTTTAAACCAAGGAACTCACTTTTTTTTTAAACTTGCAACACTGACAAGATGGAATAAATTGATCCCTGCCATTTCGATTGACTCCTCACCATCCGTACCTCCTACTGCTCTGGACCTCAGATACCTTCTCTTACTGAATACCATCAGGAACTGCAAACACAAGTATTCACTGAGCTGCAAATGTACTTGTCAATCCAAATAAGTCCTCTGTGACCCTCTTTTTGTTATGGATGTCATAAAGGATGCACCATAAAAAAAAAAAAATTAGGTTAGTGCCAAAATTTTTGTTCGGATTGATATGACTGTCAGGTTACACTAAAGAGAGGGACGCAGACCCAGAAAATAAACTGAAACAAAGATCGATAATCTGTGGGAGAAAAAAAATGCCTTTCCTCCTACATAAAAAGCTAAATCGCCTAATATCTACACGGTCACCCACACCATAGTACTGAAATTTGACTTAAGAGTCATGTGCGAATCACAACACTTGAAAGCATGAAGGATCAAACGGCTAAACAGCAAGTTTATTTTGGTAAAGGATCGGAAACACAGATCATGTCCTGAGGGCGAGATGAGAGGAAATTATATCAAAATCCCCTGACTGAAATATGGCAATGATGGCTGTGGTATTGTGTGAGTATGATGGGTGAGAGAGATAGCCTGTTACAATGTTCAGTGAATACGATTAGAGAAGAGCAGTTACTCCCAACAGCAGAGAGCAGCATTGACCAACTCCAACAACAGTGAGAGCATATTGGACTGGACCCACAACTCCCATTTCAGAGTTCACCAGTTGCTCAAAGAATCATCTATCAAATAAAACCTAGTTTCGTTGAAATGAAAAACAAAAGGCACAATGATTTTCAACTCATTCTTGTCTTTAATATGCACAGGAGTTGAAAGCATCAATGAGCCACCTTAAAGAGAAGAATTCAATCTAAAATTTATAAAAAGATATAAACAATCAGAGGCCAAAACGCTGTCTGTTGCTTTTCTCCTATTATTTTATTTAAAACAAGTTTTCATTAGCAAGTAAAAATCTTGCAACAAACATAAGCTTGTATCCAATTTGGATACAAGGCAACAAAATTGTAAGTCTTTAAAGTGGCTCGGTCTAGTCTGCTAGTTCAAGACTGTACACCCTCTCTCTAGTTTTGTTCAGTAATAAACAGCTAGTCCCAAAAAGAAGCCTGGGCTGCACATAACAACCCCCGTCCAATATTTAAAACCCCAGTGTGACCCCCCTGTTCTGACCCCCTCTCTCAGTAGTTAGCAGCCAACCAGAGGATCATAAAGTCTTCCAGACCGGGGCTGGGCTCACAGTTTTGACACCTCAAACACCAACCCCATATGGGACGGTACAATTTAAATATCCCGTCACCGCGACTAAGAGGAAACAAGAAAAAAAAACAAAAAAAAACCTGTTCCAATTCATCAGCATGTCATCACAATACATTTGCAAGTCAAAAATAAAAACGCAACAAGAAAATATTGCAATATTGCTTCAACAAAAAACCCTCCCCAGCCATCTTTGACAGTAAGGGTATTGTCCATCCAATGACTGTCAGCTGCAGCAGCTTTGTACAGGCTTTATGTAAATATATTTATATATTCATGAGATGGCAAGGAGAGATACACATCACATTTTTTTTTTTTTTTTTTTTTACAATTATTCAATCGGTGATGACATGTGACCTCTTCAAAGTATTTAAGTACTATAAAGGCCAGGACCTGTACTCCTTATATACACAGACATACATATATGTATATATAAGTTTAGTCTTCAGTGAGTATAGGTCCCTTTCTGCAGGCAGACATTAATATGCCTCTCAGACGTGTGCATAAGACCGAAAGAAAAGAAAAATTAAACCCACATATGGAAGCTCCACAGATTCAACCAGAAGAAGCTTTAAACATGGGACCGAAAATATTTGAAGAGTACTTAAAAAGAAATAAAATGTGTAAAATCAGATAATTAACGGTGACCTTAGCTCAACTTTTTTCTTTTGTTTACCCCTCCGTTTCCCCCTTCCCCCACCTTCCAAGTTTCACATTACAGGGGAGTCCGACGCAAACAGCTCACTTGATCACCGTGTGTGACTGAGCTCACGCTGCAGATATGGATGTCCTGTAGGGAGGAGGGGGGGGGTCAACACCACAGCTGACGTGTTCCTCCTCCTTAAGTCTCTGCGTCTTCACTCAGGTGGTTCCTCCCATAGCAGGTTTTCACATCCGTTAAAGAAAAAAGCAAAAAGCATGCATTCCTTCTGCTCAATCAGAAGCAGGTCAAGAAGTTGTATGCACTGGAGGATTAAAAAAGATTTATGGCATTTTCTTCACATTTCTGATGATTTTTTGGGAAATGACAGTTTGATAATTCAGAGGTCACGCTAAAAAAAGTGACGTCATTGAGTCAGAAGTCCCGTCAGTCAGTTTGTCACGGAGTCCTCTTTTTTTGTTTTTTTTTTTTTTTAAAACCTTAGAGCCCTTTCACCCATCCACCTGCCCCAGGACTCTCCTGGGAGGGCAGTGGGGGTCCGTGGTTAATCATGGCTTAGCTCTGGGATTAACTCTTTAAACTGGAGTAAGAGAGGGTTATTGGGGGTGCCCGGCCATCAACAATCTGTGTGACTTATTTGTGTTAGATGTGTGCGCGTGTGCGAAATAACACCAGAGGACATTCCAGGGGAGGGAAAGCACAAAAAAAAAAAAAACTACAAACAAACAGCAGTATTTCTTCCCCATAAGTGATATGATTACTTCCAACAGAAGTATGCACACAAATTTTAAATTCAAAAAGTGAATGTAAGTGTCTTGTTTGAAAATGTGTTGTTTTTTTTTTTTTAACTTTTGTGAAAACTTGACATTTGGCAATTAATACTTGCCATGAAGGCTTCCCCCCCCCCCTTCTGCTTTTTATACTGTGTGATATTTAGAAGCACTGGCGGAGAACACCGACAGCCGTCCTGATGTCGGTTGCCAGATAGTGATGGTTCTCACCAAATGACCAGGACGCCTATGCAAGGTTGATATGTTCTGTGAAGGACGACCACTTAAAAAAAAAAAAAAAACAAAAAAAAAACACCTCAGAGTGCAGAAGTGGCGGTGGGCAGATCCTTCAGTGGTGAGTTTCCATGTTGAAGTGAAGCTAAAGCAAATCCTTCGGTACCAGGTTGGAGGGGAGATGGATGAATGTCTAGGGTGATTACAGAGTACCCGTGCAGCTGGTCGAACCAAGCATCTTGGCGTTTAGAAATTAAACTCCTTTGTTTGCATGTTAGACGCTGGATCGAAATTGAAGGTTCCTCCTTGAGTGGTTTCAGGGATCAAACTGGGATCTTCATCAATCTGGAGGAGACATTACAATAGTAAGAAAAAAAAAACCAAAACTATTAAACCCACAGATCAATCAATGTCAGAAGACAACTTCTTCCACTTTCAGGTGCGTCTACTTATTTCTGTTCAGCTCTCATGTCTGATTGAATCTCCAATAAACTGCAGGATTAAGCATTCCATTTGGGGTTGTAAAAACCTCCCTTAAGCTACACAAACTCCTCAAAACCACACGGGCATTAACTGAAAAATGCAGCATCATAAAGCTGAAAGAGGCCTCTTACTCTGAGGAAGTAGGTTTTCAAATGAGTGACACGAGAAAACTGTATTTTTCATGCACTGCTGTTGATTAAACTACCAATAGAAGATCTGAGTAGTACTGAGTTCAACCATAACTTCTACAGCAGGGAAATGACAACACTGTCAAAACAGTGATACGAATAAAAACATGGACACTGTCACGTATCATTTCACTGCAAAGTTGGTGCCATTTCTTTTCAAACCTCAAGCGTATTTTACATAATATGACCAAAAAAGTGGCAACCTGAATATCGTAGTGAGCTTGGCCTCAGTCAATGAGTGGTGTAATCAAAGCTCAATGTGGTCCAACAAAATATTAGGAGTACTTTCATCATCGTCACTCTTGGAGTTAAGGTTTAAATATTTCCCTGCCCACCACAGTTGACAATGTAGAGAACAACATTAGAGAAGTGTAAATAACCGATGCTCAACTTACATCATCTCCTGAAAAGTACTGATCAATAATCTCAAAGGCTAATTTATAGATGTCCTCATTCTCGTGCTGCTGCAGGTTTTCGATCTTCTCCAGACCTGAAAACATCAAAGAGCAATAGCAACCATGACATTTCTAGCGTACAAAAATATAAAACAACACAAAGAGAAGAACAAAAAACATGGGAGATTGTTCAAGAAATACCATGGTCAAGTTTGCTAAAGAGCACATTTAAAGCTTTAAATGAGAAGCACATCAAAACAAATGTGATGCATCCAAGTAAAACAAAAGGTGCTTAGAGCCATCAAGTTCTAAATACAGACCTCCACACTCCTCGATGATCTCAGCTATGGTGCTGGCTTCATCTCCTGCCATGATGAGGATATTCTTGAGGCCATCCAGGACAACCTGCACCACCTGGGAGTCCTTCACTGACAGCAGGTTACAGAATGGAGGGATAACATTCTGCTCCACCAGGAACTCCACCTACACAAACACACCACATCCATACTCAATTAAAACATAGGAGCATAGTTATAAGTGAGGAAAGGTCCCATAGAGACAAGTCAACACTGATTCAGAGCTACACATTCTCCAATTAAATAAGATACAAATATTACGTATCAAGACTTTCCCCCATGTTTGCATAATTCTATTTTTGTTGGTACTGGTCTAAAAATTAGTTTCCCTTTGGAGAGAATGATATGCCTTTATTTTCCACTTGTGTTGTACTTCATTTTTGTCCTAAAATGATCACTTTTGCCATGTTTGCCCCTGAAGTCCACACCACTCCACACACTCTGGGGTTGTACTGTAATGTGAATGGACTAAAATAATTATGTACACATCCACATTTTTTGCTCTTCAACACCAGCTACATTCCTTTTGGGGGAAAAGCAATACTTTAGCCTCGATCACCAGCTGTTAATTCAATGTGGGCATATATATGTATACATATACACAAACACACACACAGTCCGTGTCGTCTGCTTCAGGCAGACGCAGAGACCTCTGCACACACTGGCCAGATCTGGGCCAGATGTGACGTGTCTCCGGTATCCTGTGATCGTCCCAGATCACTCTGACCATTTCCAACATATTGATCCAGTGTCTGTTGCTGATATGTACTCGCTTTTCTTGCCAACTCCCTTCACTTCCTTCGTCGTCTCCGATCGGCAGACCAAAATACAAAAGGGACTGGTGCTGCCCCCTACATGTTGGGAGTACAAATTACAGCTTAAAAGTTGCCCTGGGTCATATCCTAGCAACCCCCCCTGTAAAATGTCATTGCCGTCTATAGCCGTCACGGCATACAGCGCATAAATTTGTGATGACGGCTATAGCTGTCACCGGGATACTAGGAGTTAACCATGATACTACTGACCACCTTAAAAGGACGCATGCTGCTTTGTGACAGTGCACGTATTAAGTTTCTTTACCGGCTCCATCATTGCATGATACCCATTTCATGCATGTTGAAAAGATAGATTTTCTAATTTTTTGCGGCAATTGCGTTAATAGAGATTGCATTGCTTTAAAAACTTCAGTGCATTTTTAAAAATGTCTCCCAGCTGAATTTACAGAGCCATTATCCTACTGTGACAAAGTTTAAATTAACAGATTATTTTTAGATCTATATTGCTAAAATTAACAGCATAGCCTTGTTGCATCCACAGTGGAATATACATCTAGTGTTAAAACACACAAAAAACATGTCCCAATAGCGCCAAATTTTTCTCCACTATTAGTTCCCAAGCGAAGCTCACCTGATCTTTTCTACCACTGATGGTGAGGTTGCTGATGGCCCACGCTGCTTCCTTCTGTGTGCCGAAGTCCCCCTGTAGAGACACAGGCTGTCACTGCACCAGCATTTTGCCAAGACAAAAAATCTAAGCCATTTTTATATTTGGTAGCCAAATGGTTTATCAAAACTTGTGCTATTTTTCTGTACATGAAACTCAACACCTGTGCCAACACTATACTGCTCAAAATAAAGTCTACAACCATCTGTTAAGACCAAAAAACTAAGTCTGAAGGCACCTACACAACATATAAAAAGGCAATGCTGTATGAAGATTATGGAAATTCCACCACACACAAACCTTAGCCAGTTGGAGGACGATCATAGGAATAAGTCCAGCATCGATCACAGCTTGGACCTGCTGCTGGTTACCAGCTGTAATGTTGGACAAGAACCAGACTGCTTCCTACGAAATAGGGAACAACTCAAATGAACAAAACGATCACCATAGCTTCCACATACAATTTTATGAACATCTTGGTGCGTTCATTCTATCAATATTACACATATTTGTAATATTTGGACAGGTGTTTGAACCTTCTGAGTTTGATGACTGAATATCCAATTCCATGTATCTGTTACACTCTACTTGGCATCCATTTATAGCACAGTATCATTTGAACAAATATGTTAGGATAGAGGCTAACATAATATGTTTTGTACTAATGTCAATGTATTCACAAGAAAACAGTCAGATATCATCTGCTCTCAAGAGTCTGGTTTGACTGCCTCCAAGCCAGTTCAGGCAATAGGCAGCCTGATATCAAATGGGCTAACAATAAACAGTCGTGTCTGTTTATGATTAAAGTGCTGGGCAAGAAAATAATGTGTGTCTACACACATACACAACAGGAATTTACTCATTTGCCATTCACAGTATTGACAGTTCAATATAAAGCAGACAAGCAGGATTAGTTTCTGTAACCACACTGAAATTTAATATTACCAACATAAAAAAAATGTAAATAGGGATGATACCTTATTGATTTTTTCTTTAGGGTGTCTGAGTAGGTTAGGGAAGTGTGAGAGGACGTCACAGTTGAGCACAACCTGTGTCTGCTCGTCTGTTCCAGTCACAATATTTCCAACTGCCCTCAGTGCTGCAGTCTGCAGGATAACACAAGGAAAATTAAACACTGGGTACTATTTTTCTTAACATTGCAAGAGTTGTTTAAAACAGATGATGCCATTCAAATGTGCACAAAAATGTTTCAGTTGGATAAAAATTCAATCTTACCTGAACTTTGACTTCCTGATGGCTGAGGAGAGGCACAAGAAATGGGACAACACCAGAATCAATGACCATCTGGATCTGCTCGTTGCCTCCGTCCGTCAGATAGGAAAGAGCCCACACTGTGTCTACTAAGATCTAAACACAAAAACACAGATATAAGTGCACAATAATTACATTGTTAAACATGCATTCAAAACCAAGAAACAAATAGTACCATTTTAATAAGAACAATTTGCAGTGGGATGAACAACCGTTGCCTTTGTACTTACATTTATGTCTGTGTGATATATTAGCACACAGAGGGCAGGCAAAATCTGTGGACAGAAAAGTAGGCTGTGAGTGGGTTGATGCAAGCAGAGGAAGAGATGTTTGAGATAAAGCACAACAGCAGAGTGAAAAGACAAAAAAAAAAACGCAAAGAAGACAAGCTGTCAAAACTAGATTTAAAATGTCAGAAAAAGCTTCATAGAATTCCCCTGGGTGACGAGACACATGGGAAACTGAAAATGCGCGACAAAAACTCACTGTGCGAGTCAGCTTTGTAATTACAGACAACTGCAAAAAAACACATTCATCTGTATGCCACATGAAAACCTGTGCATATCTGATGGAGCCTCACCTCTTGAACAGTTTCCATGGGGGGTGGGGGGTCTTTGTTGCGGCACAGGTTAACGATGACCCAGGTGACATTTCGGAGAAAGGTAATTGGGAAAGCTGGGTTGATGAAAGAAAGCAGGGGCTTGACCACACCCAGGGAGATGACATAATCCCTGCACTGTGGACCATCACCTGAGCAGGAAGAGCAAAAGTCACCATTTACTCTGTGAATCGATGCAGAGATTTATGTCCTTTGTTACATTTGAGGAGGTTTAAAATTATATATGCTTTCATAATCTATCAGGTTTTGACAAAATTAGAAATAAGTAGGGAATGACGCTAATAATGTCAGTGTGGTGTGACCAACAACTAAAACAAGTTTGGATTTTAATCATTTAGCCTCAGGTTTTGACAAAGTAAGAGTATAATGACTTTTCACATGACTTGGAAGAGATTAGATTATTTTATTTGCCCCACTCAGGGAAGTTTCCATAGAGACATACACAGTTTAACAAATAACCTTGTTTTTTGTAATATTTCATTTGCTCCATTGACACTTTCAATTCTTCTTTGTCAAGGACTCTTTTACATTTGCTTCCAGAATACAGGAAAACACATGACATGTCTTACCTATAATATTTCCTAAAGCCCATACAGCCTGTTCACATACGTTCTGGTGTGGAGAGTGTAGCAGTCGCAGGAATAGGGGCACAGCATCTGGAAACACACATAAAAATGGCCCATCACAAATAGACTAATCCAGTCTTTGTGGTAAACTCTGATTGGCTATAAAAAAGCCCAAATAAAACAACATCCATGACCGTGTAAAAGAAAAGCACAAGATGCTGTGCACTGTTAATACACCGCAGCCAAATATAGTGCAAGATTCTGTTGAAAGTTACTGCCCTGGAATTTAAATTCGATTGTCTTTGTGTACATTTGTTGCGGACAGCTCAATGCATTCTTCAGATAATGCGATTACGTTGCTGAATGGACATGTCGGCATTTGACCTTGGAAAAAGTAGGACAAGGTGACCCATTTTGAATAGACTTCTGTTCCATGCCAAGATACATCCAACAGTATAAATTTGGTGTCGATAATTCAATGCGTTCTTGAGATAATACCATCAGGAACGAGTGGACAGGCAACGTAACGATTATAACACCCCTTCAGACAGAGGAATAAGAACTGTATTTGGGGAGATAGTAAACTTATCTATTTGTGAAGGTATGTTCAGTGTAGCAATGAGGCAAAGTATGCACACTGTTTATTCAGGTAGTGATACAATAAAAGTAGAACATACAAGCAGAATGATTAAACATCACTTAACGTTAAGAAATCCAGCATCTAAAAAGGTAGTCGATTATATAGAAAACTTTAATTTCTAGATAAATTTAATAGAATGACATTCAATTTTAAAGAATGATTTCACAGTACTATTAAATATCATGAAATTTCTGACCAATTTGTCAATCAACCTTTTGTTTATGAAACACTTATTTTTCATCATTACCACTTTGGGGTCATTTTCTTTTTGTTTGAAATTTATGTTGATGAACATTACAAGAAATGTCCATTTTGTGTGTTAGTGTCCCAATACATTCAGGCTGAAATCAGTGTTGAAGTTCAGAATTGATAAAACTGTTTGGGAAATATAGAAAGCATAGACTTTTGTGCCAATATGCATGTAATAAAAGTCAGAAGTGCAAATTCCACAACTCAAGATCAGAAATTTTTAATAGTCATGTACACTCCGATAGTTTCATGCTATTAAATGTTGCAAAGACATCAAACTTCTGATTAAAACTTCAGTAATTTATTGACCCTGTACACCAAGTAAAGAACTTAACATGTACTGTACATGACGGTGTTAGTGTTGCTAGGAGTGGAAGAGCAGCTAATCTAATCCTTTGTGATTGAAAGGACAAATTTGATGACTCAAGCTCTTCAGCTCTGGCTGATGTCATTACGGAAGAGTCTATTAAAGCTTTCAATGTGCGCCTTAACAATCGCCAATTGTCTTTAATCTGTTTTCAAACTTGTTTGTAAATCTCATTTATACATATACTGTCATTATGTGCAAAATGCATTTTGCTCTATAGGACTTAAATTAATTTGTAGAGTAAAAAAAAATAATCTAAAGAGCCTCTCCTCAAAAGCATTAATATGGAAAAAATTGCAGAAAGACATTTCAACTCTGAGCATCCGGAACATTTTACTCACCCACCCCCAAAAAAAAACAAACACACACACACACACAGTAAAGAAACTCAGACTGCAGGAATTGCACTGGTGAAGATGGTGTGTGTGTGTCAACTTACTCGATTTAACCACAGCCTGAGTTTGTGCTGTTGTCCCAGAGGCAATGTTGGTCAGAGCCCAAGCGGCCTCAAACTGAAGAGATGGGCTGTCAGACAAATAAAACAGGCCCGGTTAGAAGAAAAGAATAAGTTAAAATAGGGAGAAGTCAGCATTAGTTTGGAACTGTGGTACTGAATGAATACATTAAACTAAGCAACCAAGTCTGCCCTAAAGTTACAGTTCCTTGAGATGACTCCAATTCATTCGTCTTAAAATCATATTTTATCTTTCTGCAGATCATCTATTCAGGGCAAGTGGGTTTCTTCATGTGTCTTTCCATGAAACAAGATCAATTCTAGTTATGTCACAAAGAATGAGTCTATGCCACAAGATCAGTGACCTGCACTGAGGCCAAAGAGGCAAACAGTCAAAATAAAGATTAAGGAATGATGCAACACTAAATACAAATCTTACAGTATGAAGTGACACCACCCACCAACCAAATGCTATGAGTGTAACAAAGAGTGGTAAATCCATCTAATCCAATAAGTCCGCCATCAATCATCAGTAATGATCCAGAGTTCCAACTGTTTTCTTAACCTTTAGCTGAGACGTAAAATAGTTAACAAGGCATGGCTTTCTGTGATGTAACAAGGCTATCATTGGCATAGAGAAACAGACTTTCACAGGCCAAAAATGCAACTGCAGATACATTTTGGCTGTTGTTCATGTGTATGTATATACAGTCATCTCATTCATGTCATTGGAAATCTTAGCTATAATGCCATAAATTCACAAAAAAAAAAAATTTTTCTGTGGTATGTTGCATCACTTGCCCCTGCACAAACTGAAAACTAACAGCAGTATCCCGCTGGTGTTGTGACAGTCTTTTGTGGGTATCCATGGCAAAATCCTTACAACTTAAGTTCTTTCACCCAAACTATTCATTCTCCCCTGCAGTGAACATAGGGTCCTGGGAATTGGGAACTGCAGAAGACAGGAATGCTGTTATATTTGGGTTGGCCCAGACTGAGAGGACCAGTTAAACGCTCTAGACACACAATCACGTGTGGACACAGTAGCAGATACACAAACGAGATCTGTGCTGCAGTTAAGATGCAAAAGCATCAGTAATTATTCACAGCAGTCTGCCATCTTATCATCTAGAGTGCTGAAAGCCAGACAGCTGGAGAAAAATTGTTTTGGAAGCAAACTTACTTGTCGTCCCTTTCCAGACATTTGACTAAAATAGGAAGGATCCCAGACTTTATCAAGTCGTCGATCGGGGGGTTTCGGTCACTTGAGAGCAGTTTTCTGACAAACACAAGAGGAAGACATTTCAGAACTTGATAAGACAAATTAGGGCTGGCCATTTTGTCCCCCCCAAAAATCAGATTTTTTAAAAAAAAAAAAAGAACTTTTTTTTAAATGAATTTTGGAATTTTGCATCTTTCACAGTCCTGGACAAAAAAAAAAAAAGACAGTTTTGTAGCCTGAAGGGGATTTTGCAGTACAATCACTCCAAAAGTATACAGTAAAAGTACTTCATATTTTGTGTGCTTGTAGTATATGAGGTTCTAATACAATCCATTTTCATAAACTACTTATTGGTAAATCATTTTTTACTCATTTTAAAATGATGTATCTTGCAGTTAGACAAAAAAAACCCTGATTTTTGTAGCCTCTATTTACATTGTGTTGGTAGGTGTTCCGTAAAACACAGCATAGTTCATAAGAAACGTTCAGTTTGAGAAGAACCACGCCAAAAAACCAGATCAGCTCGATAACGCGACAATCTGATCCCGTACGAAGTACAATTAAAACTCATTTAATCATCTCATTTTGTTTCTGTTGCGCCTCGTGTACCGTAATCGTGAGACAAATCGCGCGCATGTAATTCATCAGCGGCTAACTTGACAAAGAAGAAGTGAATCGTGGCTGGCTTGACCGCAGTCTCTCTCTGCAATGTTGTTTGTTGACAGTGCTGCACGAGGGGGGAGGGACAGAGGACGCGCCACAGTCAGTGAAATACGGAAAGCCTGAAGGGAGTCTTGGCGAATGCAAAATGTGTGTGCGTGTTATAGGAGAGGGAGACAAAATCTAAAGAAAAAATAAAATAATCAATTCTCAAAGTACGAATCGATTTGACTTAAAAACTCGATTCACGATTCCAATCTATTTTTTCCCAGCCCTAAGACAAATATCTGGCTCATGTGTGTGTTTGGTGGGTTGTGTTCTGGTGGTTGCTCACCTGGCTGCCTGTACAGCACTGAGCTGGATAACCGCATTGTCACTGGTAGCATTCTGTAGAAAAAGGCCACAAATTAATTAACACAATAACGTGATGACACTGACAAAATAATAGGCCCGTAAAGTTCATGAATACAGAGTCTTACTTGTAAGATGGCGTCAAGCGTAACGTTTTGCTGGACAAAGAGATGTAGGAAATGGTTAGTATTTCAAAATTGATAAAGAAAACTATACAGACCCAAGTACTGTCTTACTCTGCTGGCTGATCCATATCCATTCATTATCCTTCCAAAGGAATGTGACCAATGTGCCAATTTCAAAAGCAATGTACACAGATGTGCAAATGATTGGGTCATCAGGTTTATGGTTATACAAAGATTGTAATGACCATACACATGGGTTCACTCTCTCTGCACCAAGATACAGCCAGAACATACAGGAAATAAGTGGCATATGTCAACAGTTTCTTATTGTTTGGATTTCCATTTGTCATGAGAATAGGGTCACAGTAAATATTGTTTTTGGCATGTACAAGCCATTGAGCTCAGATTGTGAATCCCTTGCTACATCTTAATAAAAAAAAAAAAAAGTGACATAAATGTACCCATTACACAGTACTGCACAGTTGATGAAGTTTATATTTGCCTAGTTTCTTAATTGTATATAACAAGCCTATGGTGCATTAAATTTAACAGTCAAGGGATTTAGTAGGCATGTAATTATATATAGTCCACAATATAACAGTTTTAAAAACACATTTGAAGGACACAGAAAATTTTTCACTTCTCATCTCTCCTGATAATATTTTAGGTACTTCTGAGGTTTCTGGTCATCATCAGCATTCTAATTGGAGGTGCTTAAGGGGAATGCCTTGACTTCAGCAACATTTAACCATGTTCCAAGCATAACATTCATCGTGTTATAACAGACAGTTTTGAGAGGTGATTATAAACTGCTACAACTAGTTTTTCCAAAGTTGTGATTAAATATTCAGTAGGAATTCTTGCATAACATGATAACCGTGTGGGTGTCATTTAAATCTTAACAAAACATGGCATTAAAATGTGTTCCTCAGGTCTTGATCACAGTTCTCAAATGTTTAACCAGTTGACAAGGAATAGTACCTTTTCAACACTTTCTGCTGCTAATCAAACCCATAATAACCTTGAAATAAAAAACCAGCTATGACAAGCCTCTTGTGCTGAGGAAGACCACTGCTGTGAAACAGTTGCCTTTCTAAATAACAAACACTGAATAGTTTACTCTATAAACTAACAGTTATCCTCAGCAAACTGCAACGTGGGATTGTTAAGTGAAAACAGTGTACATGCCATGAACCTTACTTTTTCATTCCACTGAGGAATTTCTAAGGGCACCGTGCAATAGAGAAACTGACACACTGAGTACTCAAATAAAAGGCCAGACAGTAAATCTATAGTGAATTGCATAGAAAAGGGAACACTTGACCTGAAGTAAGATTTTTTTCCAGCTGGAGGGATAGTCTGGAGAATTTTAATATTGGGTAAATATTAATACATAAAAAGGCCATGACATTTCATGCTTTATGTGGAAGAAATATGAAGATAAAAGGCCTCTTTTGGTCCTTATGTCAAAATGTTAAGCTGCTGTTCCTTAGATGCTCTGTGTACACTTTTAAGTATTTAAGCACAGTAAACATATTTGCTGCTCCACATGTCTTGACCTCTCATGCCGATAGTCCAGTCTAACTGCATCTCTTCAGCTCAAGCACATGCCCACACATCCACACTTACTCCTTTGAAGTCTGAGTCGACGTCAGAGTCCTCCAGACTCTCCTCCTGTGGGACATTTCTCTTCTTCAGTAGATGTTCGTCTCGTTTGTTCTGACAAGAGGGAGGACAAAACAGATGTCATGAGGAGATAAAAGGACATCAACTAATTTATGAATTCCTTAAGAGACTGAATCTAGGCCCACCCCAAATACATTTTCCTTTACAGAATCAAAGTTTTACTTCCTTGAACAGCAGCATGCACACGCGAGAACCATTTTAGGGGCTCAAAACTGGGGAAGTTGCCTGCAGCCTAGTGCACTCAGCAAACACTTATTTTTTAAGAACATTGTACCTTGACCCTCCTGCAACCATGCATTCATTAAGCTTGAGCTACAGAGAGCCCCACACATCCCATCATTCTCCAAAGCATGTGAGTCAGTGGTAGGAGGAGATTCCCTTGCCCTACATTCCTGTGCATCATGCTGATGTGCGTCACTGATGACTAATCATCTATAGTGCAGGGCTACTTGCTGCTCTGATCTAACTAACTGGAATGTGCTAGACTTAAGACCTCAGCATTTCACAGCAGTGTCGCTCCATGTTTTAACACCGAGGTTGTGCCAGTACTCCCTAAATGTCAACTGCTGCCTGGAATCAATTTAGAAAACATTAAATGCCAATTAAAATGTCACAGAAACTATGCATTTTTTATCCCAGTATCAGGATCTTTCGACGATTTATCAATATAGTTAAATGACCCAGAACCCGAGATGATTTATATGGGAATATTTTTATAGCTAGAAACATGGTGGAAGAACATGTGCAACATTTCTTACATGCTCTGATCTTTCTGCCTGTAATTACTTACTATGCTCTTTGGCCTTTTTCAGCGGAGTGACATTTTGCACAGAATTCAGCATTAGAATTTGCTTTATATATACAAAGTGTCACAGTTTCCACCAAGTGTCAATTCTGTAACCGACAACCACTCAAGTGTCCATTCAAATACTCAAGCACTTCCTCGGTTGATACTAACAAGAATCATAATGAAAGTGTCCACAATTCTAAGATATCAAATATAAACTGCAGTGATAGTCTCACTTTAACAGCAATAAGAGAAATGTGCCGTTTCCTTATCAAGATGGAGACTAATAATTTTAAGGTTGAGGGAGAGCATTAAAAAAGGAAGAACTCTTTCTATATTCTGGAAATATTTGAAGTTGCTTCAGACATGTTTCTTGAAAATTTACTGCATCACTTCTTTGTATGCACAAGGCACAAGAAATGGTCTAGAGTTTGCATTTCATTTAAAACAAAAACCTCTTGATCAAAATCCCTTTACCTGCATAAGTTATTTATTGTCAGTTTGTATAGGACTTCACGCATTAGAGATTGCAAATATATACACACATACACACACACATATACAGACTACCAGTCCACAGAACACAGTGCCAAAGGGACAGGGTGTTTGTGTGAATGAGGCTTTGAAAGTAAACTCCACTGGATGATGTTGACTTAAATGATAAAGCTCCATTGGATGAACCAAACATGTAGACAACTATTGAATGTTTTCTTACCTTTCTCAGCTCAACTGTCACCTCATTTCGATGTCTTCTCATAGTCTGCAACAACAAAAAAAAAGTGTCACAGTTCAAGAGGATTTTTTTTTCTCTCTGGTGTCAGCAAATCAGACAAGAGATGAGTGGCTAAGATATTTTACTTAGTTTATTCTCATCAATAACAAATATCATTAAGTTAAACTTGCACACTACAAACTACTTGAGCATCACAGAATTTTAATAAACAGTTTAAAAGAAATACAAGTATACATCTGTGTGAGAATCAGTTTAATGCCTAAAAATATGAGCCCAGAAAGAAACAAAACAGCACAAGTTTTCAAAAACTATTTAATTGCTCTATGTGCGTGTCTGTTGGGTTTTTAGTTCATCCAGAACAGCTTGAGATGGTCCAAGATCTTGTGACTGTTTGAAGAGGTTCATGTTGCCTTCCTAAATAGCCTCTTACGTAATGTGTGACTGTCATAACTAGGGAGGCTAGAGAGCTGAGGTGTCTCCCAACCACCGGCAAACAATGCTGTCACTAGATGAAACAAACAATGTCCAAAATGTGCACTATGTACAGAAATGTGCAACTTGCTAAAATTGTAGTCATTCATTAACTTTGTTTAGCAAATATATTCAATGTTCCTGGCCCAAAAAAGATCAGAGTATTAGTATATGGCAAAAAAAACAATATTTAAGAAAGGAGCATGTTAACACAAAAAGATTAAACATTTCATGGTAACAATAAAAATACCTAAAACAGGTAAACAATGAGGGATTTATGAGCTGCCCTGCAGCGTGTGACACTCTTACTGCTTTGCAATTCAAAGCTGCCTCCAATAATGTGCGAGATCAAAATCAAACTGCTATGTCTGACCCAAATAAATAAAACCCAGAATGGCATTTTGTTCTACAGCTGCGCTGTGGTCTGAGTCATCCATATATGAAAACTCAAAACTCAAGCAGAGGCTCTTAAGGGGATCCAGGTCAGACATCCAAGATGCCTGAAATAGCCTCAGGAATGCACTTGGCAAAGTCTGTCTGTCATAGTAGCCATGTGCTTGTCACACTGACACTAAGATTCAAAACAACCTACAATTTGGCATCAGTTGTTACTTTTACAAAATTCATTGGTGTTGAAACGCTGATGAGCAACCTGGTGGATTTTCAAGGGCCGTTTTCAGACATACCTTTGTCTGAGGATTATCTAAGGATTACCAACTGAACAGAGCAACTGGGCACAAACACGTTTCTTAGTTAGTTCTTAGTCCAAATGAAACCGTTCATTTGGACAAATTACGTGCATTCAATGCAGGTAAACTAAACAGCTGCAAATCATTTAACTTTGATAGCTTCGGTACCACCACTTTCATCTTTCTTTCTTCTCAAATCACTTGTTATTCGTGCCAAAGGGGACTTTAGGCCACTGCTGTCACACACATTTACCTTTGAAACTTCAAATACTGGCAATCAATAACTTTAATATAGCCGTACTTGTAATCGACAACTTTAAATGTAGTATTCCTTATTATTTTATTCATACACGTCTGAAAAATGTTCGGGCAGGATAGGTTTGTGACATAATATGTTATATCGAGTAATGATTCACACTCTTGCTACATCTGTTACCTCGGTGCATATGACTGATGTGTTATCATGAACCCCGTAAAATTCACGTTTTAGGTGAATGAACTCACGGGGTTACACAGTCCCCATTCTTCTCCTCTCCGTGGGTAAAAATAAGACAATCGCATCATTGCCATTCAGCTAAATGTCTGGTGGTTCAGTCTAAACCTCACTTTCCTAGCTCACCTGACATTACAAGCTAACTATATGGTTAACAGCCGTTAGCTAGCAAGGAGGGGCAATGTTTGGTTAGTGTATGTAGACCAGCCATGCAATACCACCAAACTTGTCTTATTAGATGGTTTTACCACGAATATTATGGTAACACGGCAGTGTTGCTGTAATCCAACGTCAACTGTCTCTAAAGTACAGAAAACGTAGATAGGATAATGGTGCCGGTCAGGCCCAGCCTCGTTAGCGACCGGTGTCCATCCAACTAGCTAGTTAACGTTAGCTGCCACTGACAGAAACATCGCATGCACCTGATTCTGTTCTTTTTAGCCACACAGCTGATACACAGCAAGTTTCTTTTCAACTTTTACCTACAGGACGTATACTATCCCATGATGCCAACAGTCCAAGACACACTAAAACAGCCTAAACGGAAACACGTATCGATAACAAGGTAGGCCAGTTGTGATGGCGAACTCTGCGATAGCCTACTTTAGCTAGCTCCGTAGCTAGCATGCTGGCAGCTGTAGCCGGGGCCAGGTTCCCCAGCGAGGCCCGAAGACTGCCGCTATCTACATCAAACTCGCGTTATTTTCACGGCCAGCGATATGTCAACTCACCTCGACATCACGTCCCTTGTTTTTAAAGCTCTTGATGCGGTGGTTTTCCAAGCCGGCGTTATCTGCCATGGCCGTACGGGATTCAGCTATTACTCCGGCTTTCGGGATCTCCTCCGTGAAAGACGAGGCACGGCGGCTCCTCTGCTGCTGCTGCCGCTGGTCCGGGGGGGAGGAGGGCTGAGCGCAGAGTGAGGGGCGGAGTTAACGCATACACCTCCTGCATGGGATGCCCTGGTTTTCACGGGTTCCTCGGCCACGTCATGATCAATTCAGACATGAAATCAAATCAGTCTTGATCGTCCTATTGCTGCACATATAACTGTCGTTGCATTTCTCTAGTCATCAATTATATAAACAACATAAAACACACACACACGCACCGCCCCAACACATCCCCGGAACAGATCCGGTTATAAACCTTATTTTCCAAATTTCTTTGCAGTATTATTATTTTTTAAATCTATTGTATATTTTCTTTTATGTACAGTATGTTCTTTCGACTCTTACTGACCCCCGGCATAGTTGTTCTGTTCTTTGTGTGCCCTCATTTTTATTTTCCCAG
>JAPTHA010000015.1:10995769-11005875 GCA_029814585.1 Gymnapogon annona
TATATATTCTATCCGTATATATATAGAGCTCTTCAACAAAATTTCGTTGTGCCTGGCATGACGATAAAGATTCTTGACTTTTGATGGGGATGAATCAAGTTCTATTCTACTTCTCAGTTCATCATTAAAGTAAAAAAAACCCCTTATTGCCATTGCAGTTTAGTGTCCATAATAGCTGCCCGTGTACAAAGTGCCAGTTAAAGTGACTGATTAAAATTGAACGGGGTAACAGAGGCTCTCAAACACCTTCTTGATCACAACTACAAACTAAAAAAAAAAAATACCAAGGAGTGAGACGGTTCTGCCAGACACAAAGGTTTAATAAATCAACAATATTTGGATTTGCTCGTACAGTAAGATTAGTAACATTAGTGCAAACAAAGACACGCAGTTGAAATATGTTACTTCAGCAGCTGATATATGCAATGCCAATACAACACAACAGATTGACATTAAGCATATATAATATCATCTCCAGAGAACCCAGAGAATATTTAGATTACACCATACATGACTTCAAGACAGGGCAGTTGTTGGAAATCTAGCGGCTTGCCCAAAGTGATTTAGAAGTCAGTATTAATACATATCAGTGTCACCTTTTAAGGAAACGTTCCACTTTTATATCAAGAGTATTTTACCAATGGTCAACCTCATGTGAAATTTGCATTTATGTAGTGGTACTTGTTCAACCCTGTACCAATTCAGAACAGAAACAGTGATATGAATGTAAGTGAAAACATGGCAATGTCCTCACACGGTTTTATTTTTAATTCAAAACTGAAACCTCAAAGTGAATGTAATTTTGTTACTTGATTAGTATTGCAGACTAAAACTAATGATCATACTGTAATATATTAATCACATCACTTTTATATGCGACTCAAATAAATATAAATAAATATGGGGAAACATCAGCATTGTGATGTAATATTCAAAATCAAAGCTCAAAGTGTAAAGCAATTTCAAATAAACATGGCTTGTGATCCTGAAAATTTTACCACTGAAATCACTGTCTGGTAGCTAGTGAATACAGATTGAAAATGAATGGAACTGTAGGTGCTTCCGTTTATACAGAGGGATTATCACTGACACAAGGTGAGGATTTTACAGTTTTCCATCAGCACAAATGGATAAAGCGTGCCACAGCCAACCGATGACCAGAAGTCCCCCACTCCTTCAAGGACATGCCACTGACAATCCACAGCAGCTATAGAAAGACACAGTAACCGGGGAACAAAACGGAGGCGTTTGAACCACACAATGACATTATCCAAACAAGGTCAAGCCGCAGTGTCACAGAGGTTGCTATGAGATATAGAAGAGAACAACTTAGAAAGACTGGCTGAAGCGTTTCAAAAAATTTGTTGTTCAAAGAGGATCTTCTCAAATCCTTGCGGAGGCGTGTGATAGAAGTCACTAAACTGGCAGTCGAGGATGGCACTGTCGTCCACTGGAAGAAAAGAGACAAAGACAACACACAAAATGAGACATTTTAAACACTCATTGTTACCACAGATCCTTAAGTAATACATGTTTGAACTATGTATTGTAAGAAATATAAAAGTCTTTTGACAAATAGACAGTTTGTATGTGTGTTTTCTTTTGTCAATAAGGCGGAGGTGGTGCTTTCAACTTCCAGTGGCTGTTGTTCTTAAATATTGGCTTTAAGGACTCTGATAATTATTTTTCAGACAAAAATTGTTATTGTAGTAAAACAGAATGGTAACTAGTTTTACTGTTACCACTGTTTAACACTTCAAGTAACAAAAATCTGGTCCAAAAAAATGAGTTATCACAGATTTTCTGATCTGCTTTCTTCACCTTTAGACTATAGAGAGAGTGCAATATCTGTTGGAAATCTCGGAAGAAAAGGGGACCAGCGTTATAAACCAATCTACTGGTTTATAACTGGAATAAAATTGTTATTGCAGTGTGTTAACGAATCCCAAATATTAGGAAGCTTTAAGCTAATCACATCTGGTATTTACATTGTAGCCAGCTATCACACAATGCAATAATTGGATAACAAATTACTAGTTGGTGTTGCTGATTAGGACATTGACAAAAACAGAAGAAAACCATGAAATCTTTTGCTGTAACCTCTGACAACAACAGAGTCTACTGGTCTTGATTCTTGTGAACTACGCCGTAAAGTTTGTTTTAGGAGGTTTCAATAATTACTTAAAGTTTGGCTTGTAGTTGTACCTGCCATGCAACTACTGTTCTCCCATCAGCTACAAACTGTAGTGGCTCGCATGAAAATGTATAAATACAACCCTCTAGTGGAATAAAAAGGTAGTTGACATATATATGGTCTAATGGACTGAGGGAGTGGAAGTGCATATGATTATCAAGGAAAAAACTCATTGATACTGAAGAATAAAATGATAATTTAACTGAACAGCATACTAATTTAATAAATAACTTTACCATAAACAACAGGGTATACAGTGCCTCGGATCCCTGAGGCAGGACAATGCATGTTCTTTCCATTCAGATATAAATTCAGCTCCACATGGTCATATGTGATGCCCTGAAAAATACATTCAATAGAAAAAATGTTAATTATTACAAATGTATATGAAGGTTTTGCATTAATTATAATGTAGCTGTATGCATGAGCTGTCTGTTCTCAAACAGCTCTGGCACAGAAATCAAAATGTGCAGGAAAAATAACAGTGGTGGAGATTATATTTTAAAAAGATCCTTTACACTCGGTGTTTTTGTTTTCCCCTTCTGACACTCGTGTTTCTTGTACTTTACTGTAAAAGCCTGAATTTTATTTTACCCTTGCCTGGCAACACCTTAAGAGAGACTGTAATTGCACTGTATTCCTCACCTGCTATCAGCTTCATTGCCAGTTAATCAAATTCAAGTATCTCACTATATGAATCAAACAAATAAATGCAAAATGCTTCTTTTTATGATGCCCTATTTGGCTTGGAATACCTTCCACAGGATCTATGTTTATATGCTTAAACTCTGTCTATGTCCCAACACTATAATATAGTTATCAAGGACACATGAACTAATTTAAATCTCAATAAATTCATGCCTTCCTCCCCTTCAGCAGAACTATTGTTGTAAATTTCAGAAACAGTTTAACCTGTTCCCTAAGTCCATTTTATATTAGTGTTGATTACCAAAAATGTTCCTAAAATGTCACCATATTGAGATATGAATAACAATTACTGGGAGACAGAAAAAAACACGATGTCAGGTTGCCCGTTCTATTTAAAAAGGTCCAGTGGGTTGTGTCAGGAAGGGCTTCCGCCAAATCAAATATGCAAATTGGATTTTCTATGGCGACGCCGGAAGGGAAAAGTCAAAAAAGTTTAGTGTTCAGAGTAAAAAAGTTACGTGGTACCAAAAGCAGTTGAGTTTAGAAAAATGTTATGACATTGTTATGACATATGATATGTCATAACAAATGTTGGCTTCATGTGAAATATACCCTGCAAGACCAATGAGTATAAAACTATGGAAATAGTGCACCAAAATGGAAAATACTGCTATATAAGTCTAAACTTACCACAATGTCACCTTCCTGAGGAAGGCTGTTTGCTGGTAGTCGATTCTTCTCCTCATTATTATGGTACACAGACCCATCATGCCTCAGAACGAGGCTGTTTGTGTCTCTGCCCAAAGGCACTTGATTAAGATTCACTTTCTGTGTGGCCACACCGATTCCCCACACACCTAGAAACCACAAAAGGTTCAGTGTACTACAAAAATATGTTTCTCTTTTGGACAAGCATACTGTAGTCATAAGCCTGAGGACCAATATACATGTCAGCATTAGAAAATTTATTAGCAGAGGACAGTAGTGCTGTAAGTGCTTTAGATATTTACTCTAAAAGGCATTTATGGAACACAGTGACTTTCTTGTAAGTGAAAATAACTGCATACAGTCCATGCAGTCACAATGTAGTGCAGCTGCTAAAAACAGCCACATACTGTAATTATAATCAATAATCCCTACATATGCACCATAAAATGGCAATTTGGCTAAGATGAAAGGCAGGAAAGACATGTTAGGAGAATAATCATGAAGTGACTTCTGAGGGCTTACCAGTAGACTGGACCTTAAACTCAAAATAACTCTTGTTCTGATGCAAAGGAGCGTTGGCAAGGCAGCCTCCAGTGCCACATATCCTCCGGCCACTCTTTACAATTACAACATCTGTGCCTGAAAAGCAAGTGCAGTGTATTCAGAATATGTGAAAGGAGGATTGATTTAGCAGTACTATACAGAAAGGAAAATCACAATGTACACTTGCAATTAATACATATGATTATTATCATAATAATAACAATAAACTTTATTTTTATAGCACCTTTCATACAAGAATTTTAGCCCAAAGTAATTCACATTAGTTAAAAATGTAGATTACATAATAAGATTACACACTAATTCTAAATAAAATAAAATGACATTTCAACAGAATTGCATAAACAGGGGTGAAAAAGTACAGAAATAGAGTACAATTATACAAGAAACAAAATGAGATTGAAAAAAAATTGCATAAAATAGGTGGACGAAATGCAATAACCGGTACATGCATACATGAAAAGATAAAGTTTCAATAAAATGGCATAAAGACAGTGTGCATTCTAGTTTAGTGTTTACAACCCTTTTTTTTTTTTATCTTCAACGCAAATGAAAACAAAAATGTTTTTAATTTGATTTTAAATATATTCAGTGAGCTGGCTTCTCTGATTTCCTTGGGGATTGTATTCCATAGTTATAGTGCATATAGTTGGCAAAGACTGCATCTCCAATTTTCTTTGTAATATTTCTGGGAGTGGCTAGTAACCCTGCGGCGGTTGACCTTAGTGTTCTAGTTTGTATATAATTGATCAGTAAGTTTGTAATGTAGCTAGGTCCTGTTCCATTTAAGGCTTTGTAAGTGAGTAGCAGTATCTTAAAATCGACTCTGTAGGTTATTGGTAGCCAGTGCAGGGAAGCTATCACTGGAGAAATGTTTTCTCTCCTCTTGGTTTTAGTTAGCAGCCTAGCAGCAGAGTTGTGAATCAGGTGAAGTCTCTCTGTGGTACTTTTCAGGAGGCCTGTAAAGAGTGCATTATAGTAGTCAAGTCTGTGGGAGATGGAAGCATGGACCAGTTTTTCGGCATCCTTTTGGTTTATAACTGGTAATACTTTGGCCATGTTTTTGAGATGGAAGATTGATGTTTTGTGAGTTTGCCTATCTTACTCATCAGCATTTCTCTTTTAGCTATGGGGCCGACTAATAGGATGTCCATTTTGTCCTCATTTAATTTCTGAAAGTTCACAGCCATCCACTGATTTATTGCTGATTTATACATAAATCAGGTTTGTACTGGTGTGGATAGCTGTTACGTCATTGGGCTCTGCGGAGATGTATAACTGTGGAAATTAACATTATGTTGCCTGATAATATCCCCAAGTGGTTTCATATATAAAGATAACAGTAGCGGATCTTGGCAGCTCCCTTGTGGAATCTCGTAGCATGTGTCATGTCTGTTTGACACGTAATCTCCAAGCTTGACATAAATACTGTCTTCCCTGACTATATGTTTTGAACCAGTTCTTATCTTCTGGATAAGAGAATGTATGCTGCTTTTGTTCATTACATGACTAGAGCAACTACTGAACTTCAAGAATCGTTTGTGGCTTATTTTTCTGTCAAGTAAATGTTTATTTCCGTGAACCAAATGTCGTTTTTGCTTTATCGGTCCTGTTTATCAAGTCACATTATGCCATTAGTTCACAAACCGCAGCGAAAATGTAGGGAATATTTCTTTTGACAGTCACTTGAAGATTGGTTGAACATTGAATTGTTACGTTTGATCTGAAACCACGACTACCAGTATATATTGATGCCAAGCATATTACAGGAGATAAGAATGTTAGGCTAAAACATAATGGGGGTACTTTATTAAGCGTACAGCTAAACGGGCAGCTAGCAGTTAGCTGCCGCGGAAGTAGCATCTCGACCTTTTCACTAACACTAAACACTGTAAATATGGACTCGAGATGCGTGTAGACGAGTTATCTGCCCGAACAAACAAACAAACTCACCCATGTGATGAGTATCTAACTGAACAGTGGGCATTTCTTTGAGGGGAATATGCCCCGATCCGCCATCTCCGCAGCAGCCTAGACAACACGTAAACATCGCAGCCATTCTAGCACGACGCTAAACATCCGGAAACGAGCGCACGAGTGTCAACCCAAAGAGGGCAGTCGTTAAGGAGACAGGTGCGCGCTCCCGCCACAGCGACACCAAGCGGCCGAGGTCGGTGCTGCATAAACCCCCTGTTCCCACACTGTATCCAATCACAGTGGCTAAGATAGGCAGTTGCTCCTGATGGCATGGAAACAAGGGAAGAAAATCAAGGTCAAAAATTTTACACGTGACTAAGTAACTATTGGATATCGGTGTTACATAACCACAAATGAATAAGAAGTGGGTTTTGAGGCGAAACACGAGCTTTGGCAACGCAAAAATGATTTGGGGATACAAACTACACAATGTCCACTGGTGGACTGGAGCACAGAACTAAACCACTGCACTGTACTCTGAGACTTATTCCCTTTATTTGGCCCAGATGCGTACAAAACACTGCTGAAGTTTGTGTTTTCATGCGAAAAGGAGCTCAAGCTTCCGCCTACACTTACGCCTCGCGTTGCGTTAACGCCACACAGACGCATATACAACCGAGTAAGAAAACAGCAGATTTAATGTGGGGCAGTATAAACCTAAACGACGACAAAAGTGGGACTAAATCCTAGTTGACAGTTTTTCACGCTGTAATGTTTTGCATAGCAACAGCCCCTCCCCCATCCAGCTGGAAGGGATCCTCAGCAAGTTGACAACACGCGTAAAAAACGTAAACATCGCCAAAGCTGCACGCGAGGCTGTCAAAAACACTCATAACACGAGCACGTCCGTGAGTGAAAACACGCCATCACTGGCGTTCATTTCTGCTCGCACGAACAGAGACGGATAAGCCTTTTGAAATGTTCTGCGCGCACAAGAAAGGGTTAATTTTTAGCCGGAAAGGGCGAAGTCTGCACAGCAACAAGCGCCATGATTGCGTCTGTGCGTCTCAGCAGCTGGTGAGTGAATCTTTTGGTCCAGTAGTTGCATGTTACTATGCGCTTGCAAAATCTGTCACATCCCTCTATCGGTACCTCGCCAACAGGAGGATCACTAACGCCAAGTCCGTGCGTGCGCAAATTGTCTCTCTGGGCTGATTTAGACGTCGGGAATTCAGGAGGTGAACTCAGCTAACCACCGTCACGCTATTCCTGTAGAGAGAAAAAAAACAAAACAAAACGGGACAACATAGTTTGCTGTTAAGACCCTGCGTCTATAAAGTTGGTAACGGTATTGATTTATAACCGCCTACTTTTGCGTCGATGTTTTTTTTTATTTATTTATGTATTGCAACATCACGCTGTGCGCAGTAGAGAGACCTCAAAACGCACCGTGTTACCCACCGGGGCGCACTCAGATGTGTTTGTCAACCCTGCACCGTTCGCTCTTTTCCGTGGCTACTGTGATGCAAGCCACTTTAACTTTGAGGATGGGAATACTTGAGATGCGACAGGGACGCGGCTGCAAAACCTGTATCCTTTGCGATGCTACGTTTTCCGTGTTTGAATTAGTTGCCTTCGCTGCCTTATGGGGCAGCTTCTCTCTGCATGGGGGGTGCGTATGATGTAGCCAGTTTCTTTCTTTCTTTCTGTTTTTTTTTTTTTTTAGAATGAAGTGACCATTTGTTTGGGTTTGCTTTGCTTTGAATTAAAGCACCGATGTGACGCCTTGGATAATGTCTTCACAGGACACCATGGAGCAGCTGGAAGAGGAACTGACGTGCCCGATCTGCTGCAGTCTTTTCGAGGACCCGCGGGTGTTGTTGTGCTCGCACAGCTTTTGCAAGAAGTGCCTGGAGGGGCTGTTGGAGGGAAACCGAGGTCCGATTTTGAGATCGCCTTTTAAATGTCCCACATGCCGCAAAGAGACTCCTCAAAACGGCGCGAACAGCCTGCAAATCAACTACTCTCTCCGCGGCATAGTGGAGAAGTACAGCAGGATCCGCGTTGCGCCCAAGATGTGTGTGTGTAAACACCACAGCGGTCAGCCTCTCAACATCTTCTGCGCCACGGACTTAAAACTCATTTGCGGCTTTTGCGCAACGACGGACGACCACAGACAGCACAGGTTCTGCTCCCTGGAGGACGCGTACGAACACGAGAAAGAGGCGTTCGAGGAGCTGCTGCACGGCGTGGAGAGCTGGCAGAGCGCGGAGATCCTGTCCTGCCTGGAAACGCTCCAAGCCCGCAAGAAAACGGCTCTCCAATCGGTGTCCAAGGACGCGAAGAAGGTAACCGACTATTTCGACAAACTCATCAGCAGCATCGACTGTAAAAAGAGTGAGATTCTGTCCGACTTGGAAACGCTGAAGCTGGTGGTGATGCAGGCGTACGACCCGGAGATCACCAAGTTGAGCGCGGCGCTGGAGGAGCAGAGGCGGGCTGTGGCCATGTCTCAGTCCGTCCGGAGCATCAGCGACCCACTGCTCTTCCTGCAACAGATGCAGGAATTTCGAGAGAAGCTCAGATTCATCCAGGAGACTCCGCTGTCTTCGGAGAAAAACCTGAACGTGGGTCCGCTCGTGCGTAATTTCGACCTGAAAAAGTGGGACTCGCTGAGGCTCCGAGAAGTCGACAAGATCTCTATCCCTCACGACAGGGTCTCCTACCAAGTCAGGAGCTCGCGGATGACGACGCACAGATGGATCGCTTTATTTCTGAGCTTGTTTCTGGCAGCGGTCCTCCTGGTGCCGGCACACGGCGCTGCCGCGTCCGCGCACCTTCACATCCAACCGTTCATCGCCACGGTCTCCACGCACCTTACAAACCCCGGTCTGTTCCTGCGGGAAATAGCTGAAATGAACACGAGTTTAATACACATGTGTCAGGAGTGTATCCAGTACTCAATAGAGTGCGCCGTCAATTTCCTTGTCAGCTGTTTTAATTAGGAGCTGGTGTCATGGCAACAGGACGCACGCAGCTCTGATTTCCAAGCGTCAGGCAGGTAGTCTTAATCTGTGAGCACGTGGAGGTGTCAAACACTTGTGTAGCGTTCCACTAAAGGCGTTTTTATTTTTTATTTTTCGGAGGGGAGGGGGTGAGTGGCAAGCTTCATTGTTGATGAAGCCAAAGAATCCAAAACAGGGAGGATAAACAAATCCTCCACATGTCACACTCTCCATTTACTTGACACCATTTTCCAAGAATGTATACGATCGATTTTTTTTCCTCTTATTTCATAACATGGCATGACAGTTTTATACTTGTCCAAGATTGACATACAAAATAAAACTTCTAAATCTAAGCTACTGCCACAATGCTTGTTCTTATTTACAGCGTTAAGACCAAAACAGACCCTTATACTCAGATGCACAATGGATGGAATAACAAGCTCTGTAGTACTTGTACACTACAGTTGTGTAGTCCTAGTACTTGTGCACTACACTTGTGTAGTCCTAGTACTTGTACATTACAGTTGTGTAGTCCTAGTACTTGTACACTACAGTTGTGTAGTCCTAGTACTTGTACATTACAGTTGTGTAGTCCTAGTACTTGTACATTACAGTTGTGTAGTTCTAGTACTTGTACACTACAGTTGTGTAGTCCTAGTACTTGTACATTACAGTTGTGTAGTCCTAGTACTTGTACATTACAGTTGTATAGTCCTAGTACTTGTACACTACAGCTGTGTAGTCCCAGTACTTGTACACTACAGTTGTATAGTCCTAGTACTTGTACAGCTGTGTAGTCCCAGTACTTGTACACTACAGTTGTATAGTACTACAGTTGTATAACCTTGCTACTTATACACTACAGCTGTGTAGTCCCGGTACTAGTACACCACAGTTGTGTAGTCCTAGTACTTGTACACTCTAGCAGTGTAATAATCCTGGGCCTCTTCCATCAGTGCGCGTCGGCACCGCACTGATGCTGCTGCTCTCTTCAAGGTTACACACACGTTGCGTAACGGGGCCTGTGTTTAGAACCTGGCTTTGATATTACGAGGCTCGACGTATTCCCC
>JAPTHA010000015.1:11015901-11028478 GCA_029814585.1 Gymnapogon annona
GCCTACTGTATGCAAAAATCAAAACCAATGCAAAGCATATGCGTGTGAGAACCATACAAGGACTTGGCAATCATGAGTCAGCCTCAACATTAAAGCAGGAGGCAAAATGCAATCACACACTAGATCGCGCAACATAGATCATGCAAGTATTACCTAAAATGACCACTTTTTTTTAATTTCAGAATTATTGATTATGCTGGACCGACAGTTGTTGGGACTGATGTATGTAAAACACTATGACAACATCTATACAACATTGCTGACACAAAACTGAAACCACAACTAATTTTCGGTAAAATAACTAACAAAACCTGTGAAAACCTGTCTCATCACAGAAAATTTGAATACTACAAAGTTTGTGCTGAGTGGTGCATAAAGGAGGAAGAGAAGGGTGGGGGTTCTCTGCAGCCTGGCTACAACACATGTGAGCAAGTACAAGAGAAGAGGCACAGTTTCACCAGGAAATGGGGGTGGGAGCCCATTTTGCCGGAGGGGTCTGAGAAGACAGAATGATGAGTCACAGAATGTCATGCTAACAGTCTGAAACAGCACAACGGTACTTCGGAGAATGAAAAGGAAAATGCCAGAGAATGGAGGGGAGATATAGACCTGTAGCATTAAAAGGAGATTTAACTGTGACTACAAAGTTTATTAAAATAAAAACAAACACGGTTGCTAATTTGGGAGCAAATGTGGCCACTTGTAAAATTCTTGAAAACAGTTATGCATGTATGAGGAAATTATGCCCCCATTCAAAGTTGTCAACAGGCAGTATAACAATAAATAACACATTGTGGATATAAAATTTCACGTTGACAAAGTGCTACCACCTCAAGGTTTGTTGTTTTAAAATTTAAGCTATAGTTTTTAATTCAACAAAATTAAACTAAATATCTAACAGACTGGTGATACTGCGGAGCTGGTTTCAATATAGAGGTGCACTAAGGAAATTTGACTTGACCACCAATGCTTTCTCTGAAATATTAAGTACCACGCACATTATTTTTTAGAAAATTACATTTCAAGAAAACAATGCAATTTTAACACAACCTTTAACAGCAGATGTTTAATCCTATGTTTTTTTTCCTCCTAGTAAATTATCTGTAATTTCATGTCCTTGCAATCTGACTGAAATCACACACTGACGGACTGAGGCCACTTCAGCTTCAGAGTTATACAGTCAATGTGACACAACAGTAGCTAAATGTTGTTAATGCTTACTGTAAATGCAAACAGACGACGAACTTTGAACAATTACAATTTACCTGCACTTCCTTCTAACAAATTCGAGCCGATAGTGTAATAAAATAAAACTGGAAAAACATTCTACACACAACCTAGAAATACATTTTTACACTGTCTACCGCTTCATCACAAGCTATCCTTTACATCAGATGGCTTTTTTTTTCAATTGTGAAAAAATTTGAACTTTGATTAAATATGTGACCTCTCTTTTTCCAAATAAATCACTTTTTTCAATAATTACAAAAAATCTTAACCTAAAATAGGTAGTGACATGACTCATATTTTTAAGTTAATTTTCTGTCAGACATATCAGATCTCATAATATATGGATTTCCCCCTCCACGTATTTGCACTACTATGTGGCTGCGAAGATATTTTTCTCCCATCACATTCCCAAATTTTGCTCAAATACATGCCATCATCTCAACAAAACGCTCCTATCCCACTGACACTACTGACCTATGGATAAATATGTGAAATATCAGGTCATGCATATCACACAACCTCTGAATATGAAGAGGGAAGGAAAATAAACAAATAAATGCAACAAGAGACAGGCAAAAACAAGAAGGAACTGCTCCTGATGAGCAGACTTTAATATGTGATGGGTACGTGGAAAGGCTGCAAAAAAAAAAAAAAATTGGCAAAGGATACTTAAAACAACGTCTCATGTTCACTTTGATTTGTCGTTTTTGTTGAGTCGGAACCTGAAATACTCCTTGACTATACAAAGACTTTTCTCAAATAAATGCAACATGGCAACAGATAAGGAGGGCTTCACATTATGTAACACATTAAACCGATCTCTACTTAGAAGGAAGTACAAGGGGCGGCTTTAGACGTACAATTATAAGGAGCCTCTCTTTTTCCTCTATTAGTGGAATCTCCGTGAATACAACAAGGCAGGCAAAAAAAAAAAAACAACTAACAGTCCAACCTCTTCAAAATTTTCAAGGTTTTTGAGTTCCTTTCTATGCTTTTCGCCTACCTGGACAGACCAAACGGGGTTTATTTTTCCAGTTTGACTTGAATTAAATGAAGATCCGGGAACACAGAGTGGACTGAGGCTGAGTAAGAACAAAAAGCCAAAAGGAAAAAGAAGGAAATGATTGAAAAGCCCCTTGCATCACTCCACCAATGAACCTACCAACCTGGCGAGGCGTCAACGGTGACACAGCCCAACAATTAACGCTAATTCAATATTATTTTGTCGTTAGCAGTTATTACGGCCATACGTCTCACGTATTAACGCCGCTATTAAAGTTGAACCATCACAAGTTGCATTGGAACCTAATAACTGCTGTCACTTGGCTCAGAGCCACACCGATCACCCGACGCCAATACAACTGTCTTTCTATCCATAAACAACAACTTCATATTATAAGACGGGACAAGGTCAATTATGAGGAACAGCACCGGAGCAACGTTAAATACAAAAATGTCCACGGTCAGACTGCAATCACGCTGACAAACCACTTTGCCACACAAGCAGGGAAATAATAAAAAAACAAAAAAAAAACAACAACGACCCATTGTCATTATTATGGCAGAGCTGACAACGACATAACGAGAGCAAAGAGTGTCTCACGTTAACCGACAGACCGTCTGAGACACGACAGACGGTTTAACAGCAACGGCCCAAAAAAAAAAAAACAACAAAAAAAAAACAAAGTCCGCCGCGGATGAAAAGCTTGCTAAACTTGATGGAAGACAAAATAGCACGATGCCTCGTAACCGGTCGATCGTTTTCCTTTTTTCCCTCCCAAGACAGTGTCAGTGCCGTGTGCATTTGTTGACACTGCCGACTGTTTCTCTCTCTCTCTCTCTCTCTCTCTCCGTTGCTGGAAGCATTGGCTGCTTTTGCACCTCCCGCTCAAAAACTAGGCTCAAATGCGAAAAAAAAATCTATTACAGCCCAACTTTAATTATAAACTCCAACTTATATGCCTCATTCTAATAAAATAAAATAAGTGCCCAGGTATTTGGGTTTTTAAAAAACATTTTTGACCGTGCCTCCTAACCTGGATAAAACAGACCGCTGATTGAGCGCTTTTTTTTTTTACCGTTACAGCGCAGCAAAGTCAGAAATCCATTTCTATGCGCTAGCACGCTAAGCTAACATGCTAACAGCTAGGAGTAGTACAAGCTGGCAAATCTGGCCAAATGGCTAACGTCTCCCCACCACCGCGGTCGGGCTCGTCTTTTTTTTTCAGGTATTACTGTGCCTCCGTACGTCCACCGCGCCCGGCTGAAATCAACCGATAGACTTTGTCGCGGAAATTACCTTGCGTTTTCGTTGAAATTACACGGTTTCCCTCCGGTTAAAAAAAAAAAAAGAAAAAAAGCGCAGTTTAATTTTGAGCGCTTCGGTTTGTCCCTGGTCTCAGCGACAGCTTTTCTACGTTCGCAGCATCCTCTCCCCGCAGCTGCTGAGGCAATCGCTGCTCACTCGAAAATGGCGCCGAAAAGATACACTCCTCATTCAAATTCGATAGAGCCTCCCATTCTCCCCATTGGCTGGATGCGAAGTGGACTCCGCGCAGCTGATTGGTCGCGGAAAATGCACTCTCGAATGATCTCGCAGCCCACGCAGCGCTTCAACAGCGAGCGGAATTAACTCTTTCGACGCCGCACGGTCAGGTCCTCCCCTCCTGCAACGTTTACATTCATCACCGCGGCGGAAAAAAACCCCCAAAAAACTTTATACCTTCAAATATGTCCACGCTTGTGTTGAATTCCACGATCACAATAAAACATTCTAAACGACGACGCTTGCATCGCCGTGCAGTTTTCCATAAATAAAAATCAAATAAAACAGAACCCTGGGGGAGGGAAATAAACTGGAAAAAAGAGTACATGCTAAGTAGCACAGAATACAACTTCAGCCAATGGAGAAACTAAAGTGAATGTTGAATTAATTTGATGAATATTCATGCTTGAGTCAGATTTTCTGATGTTTTGTTACGCGGATTTTCTGAGTTTCATCCAACTGGTGACTATTACCACATGAAACTTCCTCACAAGGCTAAATAATGTAAAAGAAATTTTCAAATAAAGTAAGTGAAAGCTCACACTGAAATGGTGTCACTGGCGTGCTATTACTACTCATTATTTTTCTCATTAAAATGTGGGGCTTTTGCATTGTTATTTCTGGGTTGCACATATGACAACTGTTTGAAGTGCAGACATACCCGATAGACAAAGCTTATACATTAAGTCACACAGTCGCTTGATTATACAGAAACTTGTTAGATGAAGTCTACAGCACAACCTATAGAATAATGTAAATTAATGGTAAATATGTTCCCGATTCATATGCATTCATTACAAATATGGGCAGTTGTCAGCGTTATCTCCACTAGTTTGTGTCGTCCAGCGACAGACATATCAAGTTAAGGACGTATATATGACTGACGTTCAGCCTCTTGTTTCTATTGTTGTTGAAAATGTATAACAGATCACTGAGATTACTCTTAAGGCCAAGATTTCAGAGGACAAAAACAAAAGATCTTTTAATGACTTGAGGTGCACTGCTACACCCTTACACCCTGGACTCCAAGTCAAGAAATATTCTCTGTCTATACTCTTTATCGTGACCGGACAGGACACTACCTTCATTTGGATTTCACATTTCACACAAGCACAGGCTTTATCTTTAATTGCTGTGTGTTTACAACCTATAATTCTAATTAAGTTCCTCTTTCCAATGTCTTTTTTTTAACTTTTGGCTTATGTGTTTCCCACATTTTTGCAATGGACTTCCACATGTAGTTGAAATGAAAATGCTTTATACCTGAATTGTGTGACACTACACTTATTCTAAGCTGAGTTGGCAACGCCGCATGAAAACATCTCCTGCTGTGGTGTGCATGCAAGGGCCAAAGAAGGGACGGGTTGCCCTGCTACAATAACCCCGCTGTTATCATATCTACTGTAGCATAGTGTACCTCAGGCAAAATAAACAGAGACAGCCATTTCATCCCAATGCACACATAATAACAATACATAACATTTACCTGCTATGTCAGTGCTGGGCTCCAGCAGGACACAGTGGAAAACAAAGTAGCTACAACCTGCATTTAATATGCTTAAGTGACCGCTAGCTATTACTTAGTATTTTTTAAATGAGTGAATGAGTCAAACTGTCTGTTTAAAGATATTTAACACCACCACAAACTGCATGGCGTGTTTTGTATTTACTGACAGTATCAAACTTGTTCTTTATCTTTAGTTCACACGAATCTTGTAATTTAATGTCGTATATATGTACCAATCTTTTTTGTTCTTTTTTTTTCCTTTGGAGGAGTACAAGAACATACTGGGAGAGAGAGAGGGCACCCATTGTGTATGCATTCTGGTGTAGTGTGGACAATGGGGCGGAGAGGAAAAAAACACACTTGTTTACAGATAAACTGGTTTGGACAGGAAGCCAGTAAGGAGGAGCTCTGTGTTGTTAAACAGGCATGTGGAGAGGCAGGGATGAGCCAGCAAAAACACCACCAAGGGAAACCATAGGGAAGACCATGATGCGGTACTGACACCGTGTACACACACACACACACATCCACACACACACACACACACACTTTCAGGTGTAGAACTATACAAATCCAACATTGGCAACTCTTTATTGGAGTGACATCTTCTGACCGACAGAGTAACCAGTGTGACGAGTTCGTATGCAACACAGAAAAGTAAAATGTGGGTGACTTTGTTTGACCGCAACAAAAATTAACAAGATAAAAAGATGCTCGTGGGTCTCTATTAGGAGTGCCAAACAGTAGCCCAAGCTGAGCTCTGGTGAATACTATACAGTTCATCCTGCATTGTGTCACTGTCACATGAGCACACACTGCCTTCCATTAGGCAGGAGATCCTTATGACTCACGAAAACACAAGTCACATGTCACTACACAAATGAACCGTGTTACTCAGGCCGCTCTGTTATCCACAGTAGGTTTTCGCAGGCCTAAATGAAATCACATCATAATGCATCTCTTCATTAGGAGGTTTGAGACAGAGTGGGGCTCTCCCTTGTCTGTGACATGACCCAAACAAGAGCAGCACTGTCATATAGCGCAGGGTTTGGCCACAGCGGGCCGACTGGGCTGCAAAGTTGCCATACTGGGGCAGTTTTGGTTCACTGTAATTTGATTTCATGTTAGATGACTTTGCGTGCATGGTTGGCTGTTACACTCAGCTGCTTCTCGTTCAAGGAAGAGTTTCTTTCTTTTTTTTTTTTTTACGGATTTTTCCTTTTTCTTTTCCCTCATGTGACTGGGAGGATGACCCTTTACGCCATCCCCCAGACATTGGACTGCATCACGTCAAATGATAACCAAAAGGACAGATCAACAGAACCAGAAAGTGAAGAGAACAGAAAGAGAAGATGACTGACTGACACCTCCATGTCAAAGGGAAATGCTGCAGCTTCAGGGTCAGAGGTGAAAGTACCAAGGACAGTCAATGTACGGCAGGACTTAAGAGTCGGCAGCGTTCACACAAACCAAAAACACCAGCAACTAACTTCACCCCAGTGATGTTCAAGTCACGCCACTCGTGAAATCACCTTTAGCGGTTGGCAGAGAGAAATGTATGCACAAATGAGCAAACTGCACAGCCAGTCCATAAATGAGGGTTACAAATGAACTGTCACCTCACACAAATGTATACTTTATATAGATAATGTATATATGGCACTGTTTATTCCAAGTGCACCTTAATGTTAAGAAAAAAAACTTTGTATATGTATGCATACTTGGCAGAAAGACAATTGTGATTCGGAGCGTGAAAATACTTTTTACATTTCTCACCCTTCACATAATTTAGATGTGCCTCTTTAACTATGTCTAAACACCACATGGGTAAAAAAAAATGTTGGCGTTACTTAGTAAGCATCAATAAATATCAAAGTTTCTTAGGGACACTAAAATTTTGGGATGTATACGGAGCCCACAAACATTGACAACAGACACCCTGAAACAAAAAAGAAAGTGTAAGAGACTATACACTCAGTAAATTAACATGGCCTTTTCCTCCGTCTTGGTCTTTAGAGAACACAATGAGGCCCAGTCAGAACTCCATACTAGAGAGAGCCTCTCCATTGATGTCTCCTCGGTTCCCCTCCCCCTCTCTCTATGAGACATCTGTAGCAGCTGCCCCCTTGTGCTCCTGTCAGCAGGGCAGAGTGTGTGTTTGCGTGTGTGTATGCACAAGTTGAGGTGGGGTTGGCGGGGAGGTTAGTGTGGGGCGTGTTATAACACCTCCCCCTTTGGAGGGGTCCAACCCGCACACTTGTGGGACATCACATTTATCAATGGCTAATAGTCACTAGCAGGTCACCCTGAAAACACAACAGCGACCTATGACCTCTTTTTAGTACGCGGTGGTCACGCCGGTGCTATAAAAAAGCGCACAGACATTCACACAAATGCACCCAATTTAATGTATTCAATATGTTGACACGAACACGACACAACATATTTTTATTTTGCTTTCTCAGAAAACATACCTACAGCTACTGTTTATTGTTGAGATCAAAGTAAGAGTAATAAAGTGATTTTTACAGTTTGGTTCCTGTTAAACACCATCACATGCTCGACCAAGAGACTGAGATATCATACAACAAGAAGCCCTTTTAGTTCGGCTCTGTGTAGATGTCCTGACGTGCAATCAAATAAATTGGGTATAATTCATAGAGTGGTATTACAAGGGAACTATTAAAGGAGAAAATCTTAACCTCTTTAGTTTACAAAAAAAAAGAGAGATGCATGTTTCAATGAAGCATTAAACACAGAGGCCTGTACATGCAATAATGTAATTAACTTTAAATAGGGAAGGTCAAGTACGCCTAAAATCAATGTCAAAGGAATGCATTCTGGAATCAGACTCAATCGTCCTTTTACTGAATCAGTATTTTAAAACCGGACTCATAATGTTAAAGGTCTGCCCTCATTGTGTCATGCATAAAAACCTGAAACAACATCCAACCACAGAGACAGTGAATGACGCTGACAAGTCAAAGGTGTTGGTTTGGTTTAACGTCACAGATGCATTGATATCCTAAAGAAAAGGTATGTTCTATTTTTTGCCAAACAATTAAATCACCCAGAGTAACGTTATTCACATTGTTTCCTAGTGTAGTATTTTTTTTAAGTCTTGACTGAATGGCCCACAGTATTTCCTCTTTTTTTTTTTCTTTCTTTTTTCACTCAGACTCCTGAGAAGGATTACAGAGAAGGCTAAACACAAGCAAGATCTAATCCTGGGCCGGCAGAGTTACCCAAAGGCCCCAAAGAATATGCTTTTGAACACTGGAGCTAACAGTGATATTTTGGGTTTTGAGAGCCATGATTCAGATTATTCTATACCCCCATTCTCCATCTGAAACACAGATTGCCACAAACAGAAACACAACATCTGCTTCACGTGTTTCATCTATCTTTCATTTAACGAAAAGCATGTAGACAACAGCACTCTACTGAAACTTTAAGATTAACCTAAGAATAATATAAACGTGCTCTGACAATATTATACACGCATAGTTACATGTGAGTCAACATAGGTGTGAATAAGTGTATGTGAGCATCACTATATGCCCGGGATGTTAATGAACTTGAGAATCACTTTTTAAACTCACTTACCTGGTTAACTAAAGGAAAACAAAAATACTCATAGTTTTCATTTGTCAATCTATATACAAATTAATACAATTCCAACACATCAATCAGCAGTACTCATATGTTGGATCGTGAGACGATGCTAACGATATTAACACAATTATACAAGTTACATATTCAGTTTTTATTGCTTCTTTTTCCTGTTAAATATAGTTAAACTTTAACCTATGCTGTGTGTTAACACAACAGTCGGCAAGAATAAGTCCTGAATGGAGAAATTTTCAAATTTACTGCAGCTTTGAAAAGACTGTATGAACTCCATTGGTTGTTGTGTATTGTGCTCTTAGTGCATAAAAACAGGGCTTGCGTGACATTTATATATTGTTCTGAGAGGCTGTTCGTTTTTCTTTTGTCCTTAGATTTATGTGGAGATTTTCAACAGTCCTTCCCTCGGCAAGTGATAAACACAATATGCTATTAATACAATTTTGAAACTACTGTGCAATATAAATATTTTATCATGTGACAATAGAAAAAATATACAATGATTCATATAGTAGCACAAATCACACTCGTTCTTAATTATTTGAGTGGATTGCTTTGTCCACATGACAAATGCAGGCAGGGAATTTTCATCTAAAATGGAGGATAGAAAGCACGACACACAGCGAGGCAAATATGAAGACCAACTGTATAGAACTTTCATATAAATATATTATATTCTGACGGGAGATTTTACCTATATCACACACTCTTACATGTAAGTGCAGGCAACTGAATTTAAAACTACTGCATACAGAAAACCGGACAATTGTGGAATAACAACTCAAAGCCACTATCAAACCTGTTAAATGCACTCACTGTTATTTTCTTCCATTAACACACAATAATGAGATCAACCTATTATATTAGCTAATCCACAACTCCATTTCCACAACCACGACTAAGCAGACAACTCCTGCTGTGGTCCAGTGAAAACAACTTCGCTATACTTTAAAAATCACATTTCCCTGCATGAGTTATGTACTTGGACATTCTAACACCAATCATTTGTTATACGTTGACCTTCGTGTAAGTCTCCGATGTGAAAGTCAGGTGTCTTTGGAATGAATTTAGGTTTTATTAGAAATGTCTCACTATCTTTGAGTCGAGTCAGGTCTGTGATCGGCAGTATTTTGTGCAGATGCAGATCAGGCCTTTTTCTTTATAAATGCGCAGTTTTCAAACTAAAGTGTAACACTGATTAGCCACCGGGTCAACGATATAAAGCCACTGTTACACAAGTACGACTGAGCTGCTTATATTGAGCGTTCTGCTTACATCCAACAATTTGATGTTGTCAAGTCACTACATTCTTGGACGTCAGGACAACAGAAATTCTGACACATCGGCCCACTGCTGTTTGGGCAACAAGCGAGTATTACATTTCTGAATTGCCTGGTGTTTTGTATACCAAGTCTGTAACAACATTTCTCTAAGAAAATGCAAGAACTTTAAAAATCACTGAGGACAAGGTTTCACCGAAACACTTGGAGGGTGTTTTTCCAGGTTTATGCCTGGGTATTTCAAGATCTCTATGACGTTGTGGCTCGGGCGTATTTGCACATTTAACAGAGATCTGCATTTTTATTAGCAGATGAAAAAACTGCTGAAATGATGCTGCTCAGAGGATGAGAAGTCGGTGCATATGAGCCTAATTAGAGTTGCATGATCAGAAACTGGCAGTAAAACGTGCAGGGTCGCGGCGAATGCAACAAATATCGCAATCAAACTGTCAGGACGCGATAAAAGTCTAACTTCAAGCTCTAGAGACAAAGCTCATCTCTTCATTGTCCTGTTTCTGGACTACAAACTGAGAATTCCTACGGAAGTCCCTCCCTTCTCAGTCCTCTGTTGTACCTCGATGATGTAACCACTTTCCAAATATAGCGTGTTGCTGATCGCTGAGGCGCTTCCCCATTGGCCGAGGCCGCCGTCAGTCACCTGACGTCATCACGATCGTGTTATTATTGTAAACAGCCCGCCTGCCTCTCCACCGACGCTCTGTGCCGAGCCGACTACTCCATCCAGTCCTTTGTTCATGCAGTGAAAACACCGACGCGACAAAGCAGAGTGATCGTCCGCCCAAACTGCGGATTAAAAACCTCCACGTAAAGTTACACACACACACACACCACCACTCGAGAAATAACGACACCGTATCCGTTTGATCAAATTACCCCCACGGCCGTGTTGTGAGCTTGTTTGTCGGATGTACAAATGCAACCGGCGACCGCTCATCAAAGCTGCAGCATGAATAACAATAATAAACAGTCCGCGTTGAAGACTTGTCAACGCGCCGCACGTTGTTTTTCCACTACCATACACTGGATTTACGCTCACATTTAATTATCCAAACGGTCGGGGCACAGTCGTCTGAGGCTGACAGCAGCGTCCGACCTACTATACATCGCTCGGTGCCAATGTCTCATAAATGTCAAAATGTACCCAAAAATAAAATAAAATACATTTGGGGAAAAAAGAGTACAAACTTGTCATATGGAACACAACATGCACATCGACGACAACACAATGGAAATGGTCGACCTATAACTTCTATTCTCCCTCGTCAGAGCTCGACAGCGATACGATAAAAGGACTTTATAGGGCAGTACTTTTGTGCTCACTGTCTCCCCAAATCGAGCACAAACGACTTTATTTGTGCAGTGACTGACACCACACGGCGAGCTCAACTAGTCGACAGATCACACACTGAAAGTTGAAATGACTCCACTGATTGTTTAATGGCACTTACTGGATACGTTCAGATGCGTTTTTTTTTCGGGAGTGATCGAATGCATCTCTGTCGCTGCCAGCCGGCCACCGGTGACAAACCCTCAACCTCGACATTTCCACCCAGGCAAGTTGACAACAAGCTTCCATTCCCCGACTAAGTGCAGTTTCAGCAAAGCTTCAAGGAAGTTGTTTCTTTTGTTCCAGTATTTTTGGTTGCGTCAATGTTGCGAAAAGGGGGAGGCGGAGCGGTGGATACAAGAGCGACCGAGAGGAAGAAAAAAAACACACACACAGACACATACACACATATGCACACACACACACACACGCACACACACGCACACATCTGAGCGCACCATAGCCTGGTTCGCACGCCTAACCATTAACGCACAGAAAACCCCTCATCCAAATCCGCGATAAAGTCGTCTCATCAGCTCAGCTCACGTGTCAGGGCGACTGGCATCCCTTTAAAGTCAAATAGAAAAGCTAGACGGGAAACGGCGCCGGGGTTCGACGGGATCTCCAAGTAGATCAGGCTGTACAGGTCGGTGCGCTCGCTCCGTGCGCGCGTATGGAGCAGAAACATTTGCATATAGCCCAACTGGGTAACTTGGATGTTTTGTTGTTTTTTTTTTGTCCTACTCGCGCACGATCTTTCTTTCTCGTTGTTCGTCGGATCTCCAAAAGCGTCCTCTCTGATACTTGAAGCAACGCAGAGTCTTCACATCGCGAACACATTCAGCCTACACTCCATTTCACATTCTGCTAGTTTCCGGACAGTGCAGGGCGGTAACGATGCTCAGTAACGCGTTACCTCCGCCCCCCCCCATCATCGAGTTGGAGCACGGAGGCGATTTCTTCCAAGTCACAAACTATTTGACCACATCAGAGTTCACTTTTCTTCTACGCATGGTTGAAGTTGAGAAATCACCCCCCCC
>JAPTHA010000015.1:11084177-11094699 GCA_029814585.1 Gymnapogon annona
ATCCAAGCTTTTGTGATGCCGGATGCGCGCGGGGCTCCGCGTCCATCGGGCCCGCGGTTGCACCAAGGGCCCCGGCCATTAGGACTGCAGTGTCCCGCCTCTGCTCTGCCTCTTGCTCATTTCACTGGCACTTTGGTGCTTTTTTTCCGATGTCTACAAACGCAGGTGCTAATAACTGTATTCACTTCTTTCAATCCATAACAACCTTTTTGTTCCGCGTTCATTTCACAACGTTTAATTAGCAGAAATTTCAGATATAATACAGCGATATGCTGCTTTCAAAGCAGCGACGCTCGGTAGTTTTCCTGCATCATTTGGTAAAAGAAAATGATAATTAGCCCGTGGCCTATTATAGTTAAAGGACTAAGAATTCAAACTTCTATCGCTTCGACAAACCGCTGCAGACTCCTCACGTGAGCTGTAGAAAATCCATCCCACGATTGTGTTGTTCTCAGACAGTTGGGCAGGTTAAATCAATACAGTGGGGTGTAAACGTCTTTATCCAAGTTTCAATGAACACACATGCATTTCTCAGTCTCTGTATTACGATGCAGTCTGGACAATAAGGAAAGTAAGTAAAGCAATAAGAAACAAAGGTTTCAAGGAGAAACAACTTCAATAAACCAAAGTGGTCGTGTATAGTGTGTGTAACCACCCATGTCTTTAAGCCTTTAGTTTAGGACAATGTGAGATTTATTGCATTCATTTTTTAATGTTTTATTCTACGTTTCACTCAACACACGTCAGATGTTTCTAATTGTTTGTACTGCTTCTTGTCACGGGGTCAGACGTCACACGAAATAATCGTAATCTTTAGAACCCATTCATTTCAGGTTTTTTTGGGGTTGTTTAAGGCTATGCACACGTTTCCTGTATTTTCTTGTTGTATGTGAAGGAAAGAGAAGGAGAAATAAACATGTATGCAGCATATATCACTGCAAAGACAACAAAAAAAATGGTGGCCTGAGACTTTTGTACAGTACTTTATGTGATTGACAGGTTAACTACCTATATTTATCAATCACGGATCACATCTATGCTGTGTTCACAGCAATACTGATGTTTTGAAGTCAGTATCTCCCCTTCATTTCTAAAAGAAGCTCTGTCCATTAACCTTTATCTTTTTTTTTTTTTTTTAAGAATATCTTTGCACACACTAGTACACAAAAACATCTACACACTGCTACAACTGAACACTTATCAACTGGGAAGTTTAGTATGAAATCTAATGGTATATCGGAACACATATGCTTTGTACGTGTTTAGAGAATACTGTGTGAATGTGTGGAGACTGTGAGACTGTGGTGGAGAGGACACTGAACAAACTGTTATCTATTAAGAATAATGAGCAGCACCTTCTCCATCACACAATGGATCAACAGAGGAGCAACTTCTCCCACGGGCTGTTACAGCTCCGATGTCGAAGGGACAGATACAGGAAATGTTTCTTGCCACATGCCAATCACACTGTATAATAACAACTAAAATAACCGTGGTTATTATCACAGTCACTGCACACTTTATTTCTCTATAAACACTCACACACACTGCACAGTTCTCCCTTTTTGTCCCAGTCCCAATGTCCCAGCTTGGGATGAATAAAGTCCGTCCATCCATCCCTCCCTCCATCCATCCCTCCATCCATCCACAAATGTGTGTGTCGACTATTTCAGTTGTGTGTTCACACGAATCAACAGCGGGTATTCTCTGATGTGATGCCACCGAGTAGTTTTTTTTTTTTTCTTGAAAATCTTTACTTTCCATTGTGGTTTAAAGACCCTCTTTTAGTGACCAAATATGGAGAAAAATATTTGTTTGTGCAAAGTACTTCTAATGTGGAGAACGTATTACTTTGAGTCTGTTGTCCATATAGTTGGAATAAAACACCTCCTGGAATTGTTGGAATAAAACACCTCTTCTCATGAAGTGTGACAATTTGATTTATTTTTGATGGATAAAGTGTAACTGGGACTCAGCACATCGTCCGCCGCCCCCCCAACATTGAAAAGGTTGCATAGAGGTAGATTATTGTCATGGTTACTGATGATACAAAGAGAAGCAATCAAAGAAAAATGGAAACACTTTCACATTTAAATGCTCTTGACATCTATTGTGATGATGGTTTATTCCGTCTGATTTTTTTTTACGTCTGATGCCCTTCCTGACGCAACCCACTGGATGCTCATGCCGGGAATCATACCCAGATCCCCTATGCAACAGCTTGGTGCCTTACCATCTGAGCCATCCAGCCAGGTTGACATCTATTGTGAACTTCACATAATTAATTCATTTCAATTTCACAGTTTACAAGTAATGACCAAAAAAATGTTAAGCCAAAAGAAAGTTTTAAGTAACGACAAAAAAATAACAATGTTAACCAAAAGAAAGTTTTACATAAACCGGTACTGCAATTGCAAATGAATGATAAACACTCATTACACAGTACATTCAGAACACAACTATGATATGATAATGAAGTCGTTTGTGCTGCCCAGCTTACCTGCTGTTATGTTTGCTGTAAGAGGGTGACCTTGTGTGTATGTATATGGCAACCTTGAACACTGTTACAAGAGCAGAGAAACAAACAGACTATGGACCTTCATGTTCCATGTCGGCGCGTTGTTACCCACATTTTAGTGTTACCCAAGTTTCCTGCGAAAAGCTCACAGCTGAGGTAAAAATAGTGAGTTCAACCAGAGTCTCTCATTGAGGATTTGATGACAAGCCATCGCCACGATAGGACAAACTGAAACATACTCTGCTGTGCATTAACAACCCATGGACAGAATGGAGCTGTTTCTGCCGCCATTCACCATAGTTACAGTTAACAAGGGCCTGGATAACACACATGCAGGTTAATGTACACCAGAGAGTCAAGCCGTTGGAGAAGCATGAGTTGTAGATGTGGTGTAAATATTGGTGAAGTAAACTCACCTCTGGGTTCCTGAGTTCATTCTTTTACTTTCTTGATAACTTCCACTGGCTTTTTCAGTTGAAAAACCTCTCAGGTGTCATTTCTATTTCTGCACGTGACATTTGCCAACATGGCAACGTGGCCCTATTGTTTATCTAAACAGTTGAAACGTGACCGTTTTAAAACTGCATACACAGATCACATCCGCAAATCACTCACTCACACACATTTTCACATGCATATGTGAAGATTTTGTTTTTTTCCAGGTACAGATACATTCACAGTATAAATTTGGTGAAAATATGTATGCATTCTTCAGATAAAGTTTGTTGCCAAAGACAACCAAGTGATATCAATACCCCTTAGCTAAAAATTCTAAATCAAGCGTTTAAGACTTACAACAGCACCGGTCTGCACCATTCTCACAAATGCCAACACTCTGAGCAATCTAGTAGGCTGTAAAAAACCCCCAAAAGTACACGATATTGTGAGGAAGCAAAACAATTAATGGCATTGTCAGTGAATGAATTAACTTTGAGCAATGCAGCTGCTGCCAATGGTGAGTAAGACGCAGCCCAGCCTTGATACATAGTGCCAGTATTGTTTTAGTAATAGGTACTTAAAGAACAAGAGAGAACCAATCATGGTGTGCCGCTATAAATGAGGCTCAGCCTTTGACCGTATTCAATAAAAAGAAAAGGAAAAGAAAGAAACGAAACAGACATTTTTCACCCTTCAGCAGATTAAGTTGACTTTTCAGTTCATTCTAACAGCAAAATTAATTCCAAGAATATAAACGTTACATACTCCAGAAGTATTTGATTTCCAGTCTGTTCAAATATCATCACACAGTTAAATGTACTTGATTGTAATGCCTTCATACTCTATTAATAACCCATTAATCAGAAGGTGAATATTATATCTGACGTACCCTGTTATTGAATGATCTGTGTGTCTATGATCAAAATTAATTTTATTAAATGACAGTAGAATGGCACCTTTTACTGATCTCCAACTCAAATGGTCCACGCAATGAATAAAGATAAAAGCTGAAATAGAACATGACTTTGACTCACTTGATTTCCAGGACCAAAGTTGGTCTGCTGTTCCCACCTCAAATCGTCTGGAACTTGTCAAGCTGTGGGACAAATGCCATTCTGGATGGAAACACACTGTAGTAGACAAAATGTGAAGCGTTAACTGCAGCTGAAACAAAGCCACTCACTCAAACATCTCACCATCAAAACTAATCGAGGAGAAAGAGTCATAAGACAATAAGAACAAACAAAGAAATGTAAAAAAATTAAAATATTATTATGGATTTTCTGTTAGAAATGGGGAGATTAATAAAAACGTATTAAAACAAATACAATGAAATATTTGTAAAAAAAATAAACATAATAAACACAAATAAGGTAAAAACTATGCCAAATCAAATATGCAAATTGGATTTGCTGTAGCGACCCCAGAAGGGAAAAAGCCGAAAGAAATCCATCCATCCAATAATATAAACTGATATTATATCTTAATTAATTAAAGATCATTGTACATCAGTGTCAAAACTACATGATACATAATAAAAATCCAATTTTCCAACCCCACCCCAAAAAACCATGGTTTGTACCCCACCTTGACCTTCCAAAGAAGTAGGCAGGTTACAAAATGAACGAATTAATGAAATAAAATGGGCTCAAATTAAATAATGTTAAAATAGTCAAATACGTAAGACGGCAGGGACCCCCCGGCAAAGAGTAATGTTTTACAAATGACTGATGTGTTTGTAAACTTAGACTGAGCTGATTCACATCTCATGGTTGTTTGTAGGATCGGACAGGACAATAATCTATCATTAAACCACAGAAAGAAAAGACAGATACATACTCTTTACTTGACTTTACAGTAAAGTAAAGAGTTTAAAGTAAAGAGTATTGACTTTTCACTCACAGTATTATTGAGGTTACATGTAACTACAAAAGCTCTTCTATCCAATCATTAAAAGTGATTGATTTGTTGCATGACGCAACGTCTGAAACTGGAAAAACATAATATGTGATTTACAAGGCTCTAGTGACAATGGCAGCCATTAATAGCCTTTGTGAAGAGAATCAACCCTTTCCCTTCCTCTTTATACCCGTGAGTGTGTATGTCTTGTGTCTTTATAAACCTGCTCGCTGCCAGGGAGGGCATTGTTTTGTTTTCAGTTTGCTATCTTTGTTTGTTAACGCTGTAACAGCAAAGCTACGGCCGGGAATGGTTGACATCATACCAAACTGTGTTTATACATGGTCAGTACCACAGAATAGACGTGATTACATTTGGGAAAAAGTAGATCAAAGTTCAAGTTACATTTTCAATGAATTTCAAAAATCTTTTCTTCCCTCCAATTACTTACAATGGGTGAAATTTCAAACGTCTATAAAAACATACATTTTATTTCTGTTTACTTCAAACTTGTCACATACAGTATATAGAGGTAATTCATATGTTGACATCAGCACAAGGCATGGACATGATGACATCAGCTGGATCAATGCCAAAATAAGCTAGGATACATACAAGAGGGCGGGGTTTGTTGTGTCTCTTGCCACCTCATATAAAGCTTTTAGATCAAATACTAGAGAAGCAGTTTGAAATGTATATAAAGACAAGACAACGGGAAACAAGTGATTTCTCAAAAAGCATAGGGGATCTACAGTATAACGGGGCCTTTTCAGATCAGCATGTATATCATCAGTCTATCATTCAGGACTCACAATGTGAAGATGCAGATGTTTGCAGATGATGTAGTTATATACAAACAAAGGAATGGTGTGGAACAAGGGGCTACAAAACACCAGATGAATAAAGTTCATTCATTCATTTTTGAATCCAAATATTTATTGACTTTAAAGATGTATGATATGTAGAGGCTCATGTACAGTATATTCAAGAGGCAACGTTTTAAGCACTTATCTCATTTCACAATCAGGCATTTGAAGCCTTGGGTAGGAAGCACAATTGTATATGCAACCATTCATCTAAATGAATCTACATACTTCAAAATAAAATGCCAAGTTTGCACTCAAACGGATGTTTAAAGTAGCTCCTACCACAGCGCCTCCTCTTGTTGTAAAAATGTGTACAACTTTGCTCAGAGCACATGACCAGAGCTTCAAGGCCAATAGCTCAGCGTATCTATACAGTCCCTAAAAGAAGATCTGCCTTTGCACAATCTGCCTTTTCATTTTAAAAGCGTTAATGAATGGAATCAGCTTTGAAAATGGGCAGATTTTCATATTCTTTCTTGCGGCGTTAGAAAATAATTTTAAGGAAGAAATGTGGACAAAGAAGTGTGTCACTGTAACACCCTGTGTTTTTTTTTTTCATTATGATTGTGTTGGTTAGAGTGAAAGAGTATGTTTCTACAGTACGCGGGTGCTTTATGTTATAATAATGAGCTAGTATGGGTATGAAAGCGTGACATTGCCATGGTATGACTGTATATTAGACCTTATCCATTGTAGATTTACCTTGACTATGTACTTGTTTAATATTGACTGTGTGCTATAGTGCAGATGGAAACCAACCGGTAGGTAAACCTGCCTATAAGGGCCATGATAAATAAATACAACTAAACAATGGTAAATAATCGACAAAACATGTAACCATAAGGCCTATTAATAATTAATTATGAAGAGTATTTGTGGCTGAAACACAGTTAAGACATGCTTTCAGAGCTCAGTGTGTAGCGATGATATCTGACAATTTGCTTCTGATCTAAATGACTAATTAATGAATGCAAAATAATCAAAAGCTAAATTATATCAAACATATAGAAAAATGTGACAGCACAGCCAAATTGACTTCCCATCATCTTCGATTATTTTGCGTTCAAAGATGTTGATGCAGTTTCAATTTGCAATTTTATATTTCACAGCAAAGTAAAAACCTTGCCTCATATATATAAAGCAAACTTGTCCTCTGTGTCTCTAGCACTCGAATGCACACGCGCACACACACACACACACACACACACACACACACACACACACACACACACACACACACACACACACANNNNACACACACACACACACACACACACACACACACACACACACACACACACACACACACACACACACACACACAGTTTCACTCTGCTGTAAGTTGGTGACATGAGTCCTTGGAAAGTGCAGTATTCAATTTGTAACTATTATAGAGACAAGGACACGGTCCTTTATGTGAGCAGCCACAGAGAGAAAATGGAGGCAGTCACTATAGCAACCGCCAGAAGAGCGCCCAACAAATCAACAAACAATACAGTACAAGACTTTTCCATGGGAGCCATTTAATACCGAGCCTTGAATCAAACAAAGTTGTCCTCTCAAGTTTCTGAGACCTGTCTTGGAGTGTCTGTGGGTGTCTAAGCCCCATGTGTTTGGTAAAAACCTTGTGTTTTTTCTCCACACTTATTTTTCAAGGCCGGTTCAGCTGAATGTGCCAAAGAGCTGTCTCCTTGGGTCACAGCAACCTCAGAAATTCATTTGTGTGATCAGCCTTCAGGAAATGCTTACTGCTGCAAAAGCACATAACATAACAATACTTATTTATTGAGAACATTTTCTGTATTTGCTTGAGCAGTTTGCCGAGAAAGTTCCGAGTTTCAAAGTGTGCGTTAAAGAGAGAATTTCGTCGGCAAGAACTTTGATTTTTCATGCGTAGGCGACCGCATAAACATTAAATAGAGTATATTCACAAATACAAGAGGACCTGAAACTTCAAGTGCATTCAATTTTTGGCCTTCCTTCCTGTCTGTGTCACTTTCCCATGACCCATGTCAGCGTAAGTAGCTTCCTTGGTATTGACCTCGCTCTAAATTTTAACACTCAGGCTCAAAGGGAGATAAGAAAATGAAGAGATGTTTTTGTCATATTGTGAAAAAACAGACCCGTGACTGGACTCACATTTGACAAACGCGTGTGTATATTGTGTAAACACACACACACGGGGCGTGATGTTTTGCAAAAAGTGTTCTCACATTCCCGCCCGTATACGGTAGGGCTGGGAGGACGCCTCCCTACGCTGCTGACCCATCCCCAACTGGGCCCAGAACCAGCAGGCACTGGGCCCGGGAAACAATCTGCTCCATATCACAGACAAGCAACAACAATGGAGCCGCGATGTCGGTACCGTCGTGTCTGAAATGTGCCTCTGGGATGTCGATAGTTTTTTTCTGCAGCATTTGAACCTCGGTTTCATGAACTCTTTATAATCACTTACTTCTGGTTCTTCTTTTTCTGGTCGACGCTGACCTTTTGGGTCAAACCATTTCTTATTTTTCACTTATAGGAAATACCATGATTTTTTATGAGACAAGTATGGCCAGTAACTTCATATTTTTCCAGTTTTTTTTCTCCTCAGAGTCATGCTCTTAATGAAAAGAAATGTTCCTGTATGTGAAAGGATGCTTCATGGAAGTCACAAATAAAAAACCAAAAAACATGTACTTTGTATATATTTTTATATATATATATATATGTGTGTGTGTGTGTGTGTGTGTGTGTAAAGTATATTTCAGTGGTTGCATGAAGACTAAAGAAACCGTTCGTATGAGACTTCCAAGAGTTCTCGCTCCTGAATAACAAGTGTTCCTATTTCGCGCAGTATTTCAGCAGGTGTGAGGGCCGTGTTACACTCCCCGCTGTGTATTCTGCAAGGATTGTGAATGTTTTTATCCACGTTTTCCACTGGAATTCAATACCCGAAAGATATTTTTGTTTGCACGAGTTGGAAGAAGTGATACTTAAGCACATCATGTATATTTAAAAAACATAAAATAAAAACAAATGATGACAAGGAGGACCCAAGTGCAAGACAAAGACGACAAAGCACTGTAGCTGTCTTTTCATCTCCGTGCTTTTGCAACAAGACATAATGTAATCTCTCCTTGAGACGAAAGGATTTTTATAACCTGCCCTGGCTGGGCCTTGAGCGGGAGAAGAGACAGCCTGAGTGAAGGCTGTTTATCCCACGGTGTCCTTGATATAAACATGTGAAAAATCTCTCTGTTTTCTCTCTCAGCTAAATCAATACAAAGACATTTGGCCTCTGAACAATGTTGGAGCACGACTGCAAAAGTTTTTCATCCCGTCTCCATTCATAGTCGCGTCCTTCGAAGCAACAGCGCAGAGGGACAGTGAGGTCCTGCTTACTGCTATTTCACCACCGTAGCCATGCACTCAATGTCATCTTTCTCTCCGCACCAAAGGCTACCCTTGTGTGAACACACTTGCAACACGGTGGGAGGATATTAGATGCCTCTCTAGCGTCGGCTGGACATTTGGCCCGCATGCAAACCCAGCCGTCAGGGTTTGAGCTCAAATCTTTGCATTCTACGAAGATGTTTTTTTTTCTTCCTTCTTTCCCTCACAGCTCATATTTCTTCTCTGTTTCTTTCTATGTGCAAATGCAACTAAAGCACCTGGCGCTTCCACCATCAACGGTCGGCCCTATAACCTGTGCTTCATTTTAAGAGATAATTAAGACAAGCCTTTTTAATCCACTTGCTTCTTCCAGACCTGTCGTTTTCACTCTCTCACTCTCTGACCTCCACTCCACCCCTCCTTCAAAGAAGCTCACGCCTCCTCCTCCTCCTCCCTTTCCTCCCCTTCCTCCTCCTCCTCACGCTCTCCACATCCTCCTTCACTGACAGAGGCAAGGAGAGCATTGAGTCATGACATCATAATTCACCGGCTCCTGTTTTCACGGTTAAATCAATATCAGTGTGTCCGAGTCAAGGTTGGAGACTGGCCTTCACAGCTCAGCTCTTCCTTCTTCTTTCTCATAGAAAATCATATAAATTGTCCCTAAAATAATTAAGCCTTCAGATCCGTCGGCGTCCTATATTTTTACCGGCTGCCGCCTGATAAACAGTACTGCCACACAGTCAAGGTAAAGCTGAGAATAGAATCGGGCTCTGATTCTTTGTTTGTCTTTTCAGCGGCTTTTGTATTTTCTCTGATAATTAATCTCACAAACGGTTTAATTACCACACACACACGCACACACACACACACAGACACAGACACTTACTGACAGCTGCACTTTTAATGTTCCATACGGTGCAGTCACACTTCATCTGTGAGTGGTACAGGACCAGCAGAGAGATAGGCATTATTGTACGCTTTGGAGACGGTCGCACTGATGAAAAGATGCGGAAGCAGAGGTGAGGCTGTTGAGATCTTCTGTGGGAATAATATGTGTAGACTGGATTAAGGACCAGTCCACACACAGTGCAAGATGGATCTTTTGGGGATAGAGTTAGAGAAGCCAGATTGAGAGGGTTCAGATATGTGCGATAGTGGGGAATAGTGAAGATATCTCACCAAAAAGAAAGAAAAAAAGAAATTGTTTTGTATTTAAATAAATAAATAAATAAAAAAAAATGCACTGATTGGATACAGCATGATGCAATAGTTTTTTATGGGATGTCCTCTGCAATGGTCAGTATTTCAAGTTTTTATTTATTTATTTGGACTTTGTTTGTTTCTTCACAAGACAATATTACAGTTACATTCATACACTACAAGACGACATTCACAACCCACAATGACAGGATCAGAGACA
>JAPTHA010000015.1:11262522-11276031 GCA_029814585.1 Gymnapogon annona
CAGGAAGATAATATTGTAATAAATATTGAAAAATCCACCAAGAAAGGGTAGACATAGAGAACATGTAATGTGGGAGCTGACAGAAAAATAGCATTGAGTCTTTATGGGTTAATTCATTGTTTCTATTTGTTAATTTCTTTTTTTTATAATCAGAAAAAACATCTGTATAATGTAGACCATCGCTGATAGTATTATCACAAAAACAACTAATGGCTGTCAGATATTTCTGAGGTGTTTTATCTGATGTCAGTGTGTACCACAACCACCAAAAATGGGTAGAAACACTATCCCTTTCTGTTCTTCTAGGTTTGTCAGACAGCACAGAAACAAAACACAGGATTCTGTCATGGTGGAAAATAAAGTGGTCATCATGGTCACTCCAAGGTGGTTTTGCAACTGCTCCGTTTCTAAAAGTGTGTAAGGGTGCCAAGTTCCATACTGTTGAGAAAAGGTGACTCGGGTGACAAAACCTGACACATTTCACCTGGACTATCCAGCTAGTGTGTTAAAAATAGTATCCCTAGGCTATAGGCTCAGTTGAAGCTGTACATTAGCGGGGCGGCTCCTGTACAATGGACACCACTGTCTGAGTCGTCAGGTGCAGAGTCAGTGAAGGATCACACCCTTGTTGCTCAACCCCGTTCCCCTCCGGCTGCTCAGGGCACATACCCAGATTAGGGGACAATATAACTGTAATAACACGAACCCCACAGAGCATTATCTTTCAGGTGAAGCTCCTTGTGCTGGCAGGTGAAGCAGCTGGTGACAACATGTATGGAGGAAGAACGAGGCAGCCAGAAAGACTTTTCCTTTTTTTTTTTTTTTTTTGGTCGACAATAAAAATAGACAAAATCTGAATTTAAATTGGTGTCGGAAAAATTCATCGTGTATTTAATGTTTCAGTCCTTCAGTTGTCGGCTCACCAATTTTCATCTAATAAGCCGACTAATAGGTTTGCATCTCGGCCTAACAAAATGAATCTCCGTGTCTCCGTCAATCTTCTTTTCTCTCTGTCTGTCATTTATTTGTCGTCCCTGTAATCTTTCCGTAGCGACACTCTCTTCTATCTGCACACGCGCAGGCACATAGACAAGCAGATGTTTCACAGAGTGCGCTGACTGATACATGCCCACTGACTAATTGCAGGTTTATGAAATCTGCAGGTTGTGGGTGCCAAGCAGTTTCCAAGCGGATGCCAAGCGGTTGCCGTGACAGCAGGTCGTGACCTTCCTGTAATTGTAGAGATGATGCCATTTACCCACCTCATCTGGTATGCACATCTGTGCTGCTACAAAACCACCGTCGACCCCAAGTGAAACACAAACCGACACTGGTTTATTGTCGTCACTCTCACAGCCTTTTGCAAAGTGCTAAATGTTTTTTAGAGATACTTCCTCTGAATGCTTGGCTATTTTTTTTTTTTTTTTATTAAATGAAGCAGACAATGCTAACACTTGTCATTTAGGAAACATGCAAAATGCAAATGAACCCTATTGTTCTGATGCTAATGTTCTGTATTTTATTATCTGTTATATTCTATGGATTTATGAGTATTGGTGTATTACTTTTATTCCAGTCAGCACAAAGTTCAAATGTGAATTCTTATTATATTGTATTTAATAGTACACTGCTGCTCATGAAGTTGGAGCAATTTTAGTACATACATTTCTGCTTTTTATTCCCATTTAAAGGCTATTTATATATATTTATATGCTTACTATTTATACATCTTGCCAGTAATCATCTTTAATCAGGTGCACTGGTTGCATACTGAGTTCCATTTACACTTTATCCATCAAGAATAAATCACATTTTTACAATCCTTTAATGAGATGAGATGATTATTCAAAATTTATGGCCAACAATGTAGATGATTAAGGAGTAAGTACAGCAGTGGCACATGGTAACATACTTTTCTACCCTAATTTACTGCCCGAAACACTCTATGTTTACAACTGATCATTTTATGAAATGTTGATGCTGTGCCTCGATGGAGGGTTCATCAAACATTGTATATATTCCTGTAACTATTATGGCTGATTGGGCTGGTTTTAAGCAGTACGACATGCTTACACTACAGAAATGCTATAAAACTCCAAGGATTTCCTCTGCTGTGTCATATGCGAGGAACATTCATCACACCATTTAGTTCAGACTGACAATGCGGCACAATGATGAGGCTTCTGCGCTCAAACCCGCTCCAGGTGCGAACAGCCAGAGTGCAAAGACTCTCCAGGTTAAGTGGGTTAATCGGTGTCTGACTGCCCACAGGTGCGAAAGCAAGCATGGAACGGCTTTATCTGTACAAGTCTACAACGCCACGACCTGCTGACCTCTCCACCACATCCTACTCACACCCTCTGTCAGCGGGGGTTTGGCTTCAACTCCACTGTGACCCAGCGAGTGTAAGCAGTTGACGGATGGATGCACATATAGATGGATGGATTTATTTTTTTTTTTTTAGCACGTCGAGTACTGCTATATTTAATATTTCAACAGGAGAAGACCCCATCTCCTCCCTCCGCTGCACACCAACAAATCATCTCTAAAGTACAGAGGTCATCACCAGAAAGTAAAACAATATCAAGAGCAGTAGGAAACGAGAGGAAAGGCTCCGTAGGTAGCATTTTTAAATGTTCTCCTCTGAAGATACATTCATAAGCACATGTCGCCGAAGTGTTGAGACCTTTAGAAGAGTAGAACTTACAAGAGCAATGGTGAAAAACTGGATTGACTGTACAAAACCACATGCTGATTCTATGAAATATAACTTAAAATATCTTCCAAATGTCTTTAAAGAGACAATAATATAAAAACATATACATGCAGCTCTGGAAAAAATGAAGAGAAAATGTCTCTGATTTGACTATTTCTAAGTATGTGTTTGAATAAAATGAACATTTTTTGTTTCATTCTGTCAACTACTGACAACATTTCTCCCAAATTCCAAATAAAAAATATTATCATTCAGAGAATTTATTTGCAGAAAATGACAAATGGTCCAAATAACAAAAAAAAAAAGGTGCAATGTTTTCAGGACCTGAAATCATACAAAGAAAACAAGATCATATTCACTTTAAAAGAAATGAATTCAACAAATGCTGGAATGGAATGTCATACATATAAAGATGCTGATTTCAGGAAGAAAAAAAAAAGCATTGGTCTCTTATTTTTTTTCCCAGAGTTGTATATTAGTTGGTAATACCTCTAGTCTTTAACAGCAGATGGTGATGGATTTTATAACAAAAAACTCAACTATATATATATACATAGAAGGAATTTGAGTTACAGAGTCAATATTCAGGCGTTAGTCCTTCCCGTTAATGTTGAGACACTTGTCAACATCATTAGTCAGTCTCATTAACACTCCTCATCTAACCTTGAATTATACATCAAGCGGCCAATCAACAGCCTCCACCCAGAGCTGTCCTGGGAGCATTCCTGATTATTCCCAGTTGGGGCTTTTCCTTTTAATCAAAGGACTGGAGCACGATCAGTGTTTTCCATAGGAATACAGGGAAAGGTAGAACGAAAAGAGTGTCATGGAAAAAGAAAAGCAAAGAGAAGGACAGTGCATCGGGGAATAATATTTCCCACAAGTCGAGCCCTGTGTAGCTTTACAACAACTCTAGTCCAATGTTCTCTCTGAATCAAGTGAGGGTAAGGGTGTGAACATGCAGTGGGATTCATTAAGAAAAAAAAGTGCGCATCGCTAAAGTATACCGCATATTAATATACTTTTTTCATGATGTGGTTAAAGAGTTCTGCCGCCAAGAAAAAAAAGGAACCTAATCACAGCAACATCAGTCACAATAGAGAAGACGCCTAAGCTTTAAAAATCCGGCACCATTTTGAATCAAGGCAAGCACAACAGACAGGAAAGAAGGATATTTTTTTTTTTTTCGAATGTAATACTAGATTAATATCCTGCCTTTGAAAAGACAAAAACTGTAATTTATACACAGTAGAACAATTCATGACACACGAAAAAAAAAAAAAAAAAGTATCGGTAGCATCTGTCACTTTTTTTTTTCGCTTCTCTTCCTTTTAACACAAGGTTACTTAAGAGTCTTTTAATCACATACTCCTTTTCGGAACATCAACTTTGTCTGAAAACAATTGTCTCCTCCCAGTCCCTCCCCATCGCCTCTAGTGTTCATTAACATAGAAATTGACGAGCCACAATTGATGCTCTAAAGCAAAGTTCAGACAGCAAGGTCAGCCAAGAATCAGTAATTAAGCCAGTCCTTAAAGTGTGGCGGATCTGCTTATTAGTAGTACAGGCCAGGACTCATCCACATAGAACTGAAAATGGAAATGAAATCCATCTCATTCCCATAGAAGCCTGCAGGACATCAGCACTCAGCGTGTAAAACAATTACAGACTATTACGTGGGGTGGAGCGGGTTGTGTGGACTCCGTCTCCTTGCCTCCAACCACTTCACATGCTGTCTTTTAAGTGATGCAAAGCTCTCCCGCAAGTATTTTTTTTGGTTATGTGATTATGCGCCTGTCGAAACAACTCCGCCAAAAACTTTCCTTTCGAAAACAGTTACAACCACTTTGCAGACAAACGTTGCCCCGGTGATCTACGACGCGTTCAGCAAAGATGGGAGGTATCTCACAAAAGTAAGATGAGGACCTCTAACCCTTATAACACAGGGACAGCAGCTACCTTCCAAATGCACCTTCATTTGACTGTAAGTGTGTGCAGTATCATACAAATAAAACATCTAATTCATTAGGACATTACTCTGTGGATGCAACATCTTAAGTAAAAAAAGAAAAAAAAATATTGTAATGCAGCCTTGTTCAATACAGACGTAATAAAATACTTTGGCCATGTGATAGTTTTACACCAAGGGATGGGGAGCAAAAGAAAATTAAAATCTAGCTAACGGGCTGACCCATTGTTAGTTCTGATGCTGTCATGTAATCGTGCATGCTGTCCAGCAGTCACACAAGTGTTGTGGCCATAGAAATGTGTTTGTTAAGGCTATTGTATTACACAATTACTAATAACTCCCAATATATTGGTCCTATCAACTTGCCATTTTCACTACTGTTTTCCTTGACCACAAATACACAAGTATGTACAACTACAGCAGTCAGCGCTTTCCGGATTTTGTACGTAGCTCGAGACACACACACACGCACACACACACGCACACACACACACACACACACACACAAAAATATGGCTATTAATATATGCATGAGTATTGTGCCTCTCATTCATCCGGCTGTAGGTGTCAACATTTCTGCAACCCTCCTGAGCATTAAGCAATTAAAAAAAAGAATGAATGAACGAGTGAATGTTAAAATTCAACAAAAGTAATGAATTAATGTATTTGTGGTTTAAGTAATTCAATTGGAATAATAAACAAAGACTACCCCCAGACACTATAATTGGTTTTTTTGCCAATTACACACAGTAATCAGGGAAAAGGCTACTGCAAAATGCAACTAAGGGCATAAGGACATGCTGGTATATTTCTTTAAATGCTTATTTGATATACAGCACATGTCATACTGAGTAATATAATAGTGCATGAGTACAAGTGTAGCTGTGTCTCATTTCATACTGCATTTGGACTAAATGTATCCTTCTCTAAATGTTTCCTTCTGCTGGAAGCCTCATCCTTTCTCCGCTCTGACATTAAACAGTAATTACAGAAACCATTTGAATGGTTTGAAGGAGGTGCTTTTAAGTGCAGGAGAGGTGATGTATTCATTGTTTTAGGTTCTATTGTGTCAGAGGCTCCTCTGCAGGTGAAGTAGATCTACACTTAAATTGTCTGCCCGAGGTGTGGGCATGGACTGCAGTAATCGTTCTTTTAGTCTCAGTGTGTCTTTTGCTCTTTGCCTCTGTCACCATAGTTTTTAGTTGTTTTTTTTTTAATGGTGCAGCATGAATGTTTATATATATATATGTAAGCTCATAAGTATGAAATGATTTACGTATGATACTTGTATTATTATTTCATTTTCTCTTAGGCTCCACACTTTCCTCTGACAATTCATGGCTCTGATTAGCCAATACTTTAATCTATGCCGACTCTAACCTCTACACATGAAAACGAAGACTGAGGGTTATTTAGGCGAATATGGAAATCATACAAAGAAAAATACTTGCCTTGTCTCAAATAAAAAAATCAGACAGCTACAAGAACCGGTATTTATTGGAGCCCAGTCCTATTGATCTGGTGGACATTTACTTTCATTTAATCTGTAGTGTTCTGTCCATCTTTTGTGAGGAGAAGGTTGTTGTTGTTAACCTTTGCGCTGAAGGAAAACACTGTATTGTTTTTGCTTGTGTCCATATATGTGAGAAGAATAATCCATCGACTGATAAAATCAATCATTATGAAACCTGCTGTGTGTATTGACCCAGTGAATATCTGGAACCCACTCTGTAGTTTCAGTATTTAGAAAGTGACTTGAAAAGTATGAAAGACTCCATGTGGTGTTAGTGGACAGAGTTGTTTATTTCTCAACATTGAGTCTCCTAACGTACTCCAGGACATACTGTGAGTAATGCTGTTGCCAAATCATGTATGAATAATAATGTTTTAACCCTATCCTTACTGTGTCTGTCACCACTTTAGCTATTAAATCTTTATACATACATGGCTATTTTTTTTAACTCTATGTCAGCATTATTTTCAAAGCTCTTGAATTTCCAACACTTTCATCTGATTGTATCCGATTCTATGAACCACTGAACATACACTGCTCCATTAAAGTGTGTGTCTCTGCTCTATAAAACGCCAATTTAACATCACACGTCTATTAAAAAAAACAGCCGGTTGGTTTGAGTTTGCAACTGTGACTTTAAACACAACAGGACTTCATCCCGTCTCAGATGCATTTTTCATTTCGCTGTGGACAAACTTGCACTACAGAGACTCATAGGGAAGGGGGGAGGGGGTTTCTTCTAACATCAGAGACCCATTAAAGACTTTAAATCTCAGTGAAAAAGCAGCTGAACCCACACAGCTATTTGATCTCCTGTCAAACCCACCTACTCTATACTGTAACAGTAAAACTCTTATTTCATGATGCTGCTTTGAAGTTATAATCATTTCTAGAGGGATATGTGACCCCACGGCCTCGTTTCCAAGTGGAGGTTCTGGGTATGACCTCATATATTGAGTTTTCCGATTGGTATTAACAATATTTATGTAGCATTTAATGGTATTACAGTGCCTGTTGATTCTATTTTGTCCCAACAACCTCCACTTCACCTAGATTCACCTCCAGGTTGGTTCCACAGTTTGTAATAGTGAACTTGATTTGAACATTAAACCTTTTTTTTTTATTATATTACAGAAAGCATTTATAAGTATGTTGTGAAATAATTGGAACTCGTAAAATACCGCAACCTGCTGTTGTTGTATTTTGGGGGGTATTTTTGTGGCTTAATTTCACAGTATACACAACAGCAAGTAATGGCAGATATCTTGGCTACAGGTAAAGACATCAATTCAATACATGTTTGATCCATGTTTGATTTGTTTCATTTACACTAACTACTATTGTGATTGTGAAATTTGTTTCAATCAACAACAATTATTCCAGAAAAGTTGGGAGAATGTGCACAATGTAAATAAAAACAAAATGTAATAATTTGAAAATCTCATAAACCCATATTCTTTTCACAATCAAACATAGAACATCTATACAATTTCTTATCCAGTCATGGGGGGTGGGGGGGGGGTGCAGTGACCTGAACAGAGGAGCGGAGACTGCCCCCTACACAGCCACATCCACAATCTCTACCAGGGGAATCCCAATGCGTTCCTCATTCAGCCGAGAGATTAAATACCTCCAGTGGGTCCTGGCTCAGCCTCGGAGATCTCCTCTGGGATAGACGTGCCCAGAGCGCCTCCCCAGGGAGGACTCCTCCTCCGGTTCTCAAAGCGCCTCTCCTCTCCACATGAAGGAGCAGCGACTCCTGGATGTCCAAATTCCTCAACCTCTCTCGCTCTCTCACCCTCTCTCAGTCGCTTGTACTAGTGACCCCGTTCTTTCGGTCACTACCCAGAGCTCATGGCCATAGCTAAGGGTCGGAACATATCATCTGGTAAATCGAAACCTTTCCCTTTGAGTTTAGCTTTCTCTTTACCACAATGGACCAGTTTAGGATCCGCATCACTGCAGATGCTGCCTCAGTCCACCTGTCAAAGCCCTGCTCCTTCCTACTGTCACTCACAAACAAGAGGCCAAATGGGAGACATGAGCTCATCCTCCTGTAGAATCCTCCACCTGCAGGGGGAGGGAGAAGATCAAAGTGGAGGCCTTGGTCGTCCAATCCTGGGTTATGCAATTTAAGCTCTGACAATATATAGGTTTATCAAATTTGCAAATCATTGCATCGTCTTTATTTACATTTCCCACAGTGTGCTTTTGGAATTGGGGTTGGAAAGAAATCTGTCAAGAGCTTAGAAACGCTAACATAGTTCAATGTATACCATTCGAGAATGTGATAAAGCAATTACAATTAAATCTTAATATTAGAAAAATTCACATTATGAAAATGTAATTAGACTCACTGAAGTAGCATGAGAAAATTTAAGCTGATGTGTTAAAAAAAATTGCGACCAGTGACCAATCACTGATCCACTGAGGCCTCGGCCACATCTCCAAAACAAACCTGTCTGTCACCGGTACACCCGCTTACATTTTGTGTTACAGTCACTGCCTTGGATGTGAGACAACAAACAGATTTTGCAGCCCAGTGTGTTTGGATGCAGTTTAATCAAGAGTCAGGTGAGCCAGTTGGAGAAGACATGTCTGTTCCACTATTACGCTGCACATCCTCTGTTTTTAAGCACTCAGAGCTTTCATTTAATCATCCTCTTTTTCCTCTGATCAACAAACACAGTCCTGAAGCCCATCAGCTAACTGTGGATGTAGACCTTTCAGTCTCTTCAGGGTAAATTCACTAAAAGCAGCCAAGCGTTAAGGACAAGGAATGAGAACATGGGGGTGATGAAGAGGTGAAATCCGCGATCAAACAACTGTAACAACACACAGCGGACACGTGCACGAACCTACTGCTGGAGTGAAAGCAGGAAAGTTGTTGTAGGTCAAAACAAGAACAACCAGAGTAAGAGAGAAGGACAGAAGGAGATCAGTGTTAGCCTACAGTGACAAAAGGAGGAGTGTTAGATGCTTTGCACTTCATCATTTGGCTGTGAATGATTTTGCATGAATTTGTGTGATGACTCATAATGTGCTGATTGATTTGCTCTGCAGCAAAATGTTTACAATTAATTACCAAAGGGCAAAAAAAAAAATTAACTCCAAGATTTGAAAATCAACTATTTGAATGACTTTGATAGAAGTTAAGGTAGTTTGTGGTTGTTGGTGCTCGTTTAAATGTACTTGTTGTGACATTCTACTTCTGTGAGGGTTTTGTTCATTTATAACAACACAAAAAGTGACCATAACTGTTGATATTTTCTCTGATATATGTCTATATAAATTTACATGGATGTATTGAATGTGGCTCTCTGCAGCTTGGCTTTGAAGTGGAGCAATTGGTTATTTTAAGTTACATAACATTGGCCTAATGCCTTATGGGATGTGCACGTCATACATATGCAACACACGCGTTTCAAGCAATCAAACATTTAAATGAAGTCTTGAGGCCAAGTGAATCCTTAATGTGTCATTTCAACACACAGAGCAAAACGCTGTTAGATACTTCATATTAATGCATGTGTAGCTATTGTTGTTCTCATTACAGTGGGATGGAAAGCTGGAGTGGGTGTGTCGTTAGCAGTAAGCTGAGCTGGAGTGAGGGAGCATGTGTCACCCTCCGACGGTTTCTGTCTGACAGGCAAAAGATTAGTATGAAGGATGGTTTTCATGTGCTGATAGTAATCCCATCCATCCATCCAGAGTTGCCTATTTGAATGCTATGTCCCATATATAGCAAAATACCATACATACAGTGCAAGTCACTTACTGTGATGACATAAGTGCAGCTTATCGCACGTGAAAATGTACAGTGTGCTCTGTTCCACTCTACCAGTGTAGGTAATGCACCTTAAATGGTAGTTATGCTCAAGTTTTATATAGAGTGTATTGACAAATGAACAAAATGGCCTAATGCATTTTGGGATGCAGTACAATTATAGAACATACTCTGCATGTATGTTTCTTCTTGATTTTGTGATAAGGTAGGAAAATTAGACCATATTATCACGCTTCTATTTGGGTTTCTTTCAGGGTCTGCGAGTCTGCGGGCTTTGTGCATGCACAGACTTCTTTTAATTGGGATTGTTTGGTTAATATTAGTAGAATGCAGTTCTGAAAATGGTCCCCATCTTCATTTGGCCTGGGCGTTGTCTTCAAGATCAACACTGACGGAAATTAAAACCAGAAGCTTGTGCTCTCAGTCTCACAATCAGTCATTTATGTCTGTGTGTCAGCTCTGACAATACGGTGTCTGTGTTTTGTTGCATGGAAAAGTACGCACAGGCTAATGCAATAAAAGGAGACTGTATTCCATGAATTCCCAAATGAAAAGTCAATTCACAATCAGGGCTTTTGCAGCTTAGGCCACAGCTTTATTTGATAATGTTAACATTATTTAGATGGATGTGATGGAGCATAGACAGCGGAGGATAATATGATTATATACCAGCATACATGGAGTACCTGCCCACTGCAATCATGATTCTCTTTAAACCTCAGTGACCTAATCAGCAGCTGGAGACCAAAAGCATCTACTCATCTAACATTTTAAAGTTGTAGATCTGTCAGACTTTTAGTTTATTACAACTACTACAGATACTGACTCACTCAGGATACAGAAGGAAAATATAAAAAACATATCCATCTATACTAGCCTTAATACCTAGATAGTTATTGTAGTAAGAGCTTATAGGACCCCTTTAAAATAACTGGAAAGACACATCATAAAGACATTTTAAATGAACACAAACATCCTGAATTCCCTGCTTTTTCCAAAACAACTGAACGTTTTTCGGGGTTTTTTTTTCTTTTCTTTGCCCAATATATCTCAAGATAATCACAAATGACCTATTTTCACTTTTGGCTGGACTTGGAAATGAAATTCTGTTGCTGTGAGGTCAATATAACACTTAAAATGTCTCCAGCATAAATATTGGCTGCATCTCTTTGTGCTTCTCTCTTCTCTCTGTATGTCTATAAGTTAATTATACCGCAAACCAAACATGATTTCAAATGCTAAGATATCAATTAGTCTCCGGTACAAGAGCTCACTTTATAGATGGAATAATTACCGTAAGATTGATAACAAAAACAGATCAAAACAATGTCACAAAATGATAAACACTGAGAGATGCACAGACAAAATGACACTTTCATAATATAAAACAAAAGGGCGGCACATCTATTACTTCATAATGTACCTGTTATAGCTCCGGAGGGGCCATAATATTTAAGTGACAGAGGGTGTTGTTATGTTAATGTGCTAAGAAATGGAGGTGGGTTCATAAATAGTCTGGTACGCTGACATACTGAGCTGGCTAAGGAGGTTTGCAAGACTGCTGAACTTGGAAGCTCTTTAGTGAATGAAGGTTTAGAGTGTAGTCAAGTCCTCCTCCACTCTGCAGCCCACACAGCCAGGCCTTCACACTATTTTATGCAACTGCAGGCAGTTCTAAAGAAAAGACTATTAGCAAGCAGATGATGGGAGAAAAATCTAGAGAGGTCTAAAGATAGAAGCTCAGTGAAAGGAAACAAAACTGTCGAATGAAATATTAACCCATAACGACCCAAACATCTACTGACGACCAGAATCATCCTCTGATCTAAACTGTTTAATAGCTTTTTATCTATGAATTAATCCCATCAATACGTGTAAATGACTGGTGTAAAATAGAGTTAGCCATATTTTCACGGTCATCAGATATGACCGATTTGAATGTTCAGCGGCTCTGTAGTTACCCAGGAAACACAGTCATCTTCAACATCATTGATTCGTGAGTAAAACCCATGGAGTTGAATCATTAGCAGTGGATGGAGACAGTTGGTTTATGCTCTGTTATCTATGCTTTTGCCCAATCGCGCAAAGACATTGATAAATAAATAAATTTTGTAATAACCTTACCAACTGGACAGCTCAGTTGGGAAGGCAGCGGGCTGGTGCATAGGGGACCTGGGTTTGACGGGATGAGCGTCAAGTGTGGTTCCATTGGCAAGACCTGTCATGCTGCTGCCTACAACTGTAGCCTCAATATCTCATTGTGCTGTTCCCAAGAGTTGTGTCGGGAAGAATGTCCAACATTGAAACTAAATTGCTAAATCAAATATGCGAATTGGATTCGCTGTCATGACCACGGAAGGGAAAAAGACAAAGGAACATCTATGTCTTTGCCCAAAAAGTAAAATTTTCTTCATTTTTTTTTCCAGATTCTAATATAATAAACCTGCCTGGCATTTCATGAATGTCTACATGATCGGTGAATTAAGTACAGGAAAATACATGAATTTCACTACAAATATATGAAATAAAGAAAATAATGTTATAATAAATGGTGACGCGTTGCATGAGAAACAGTTGAACACGGAGAAAAATTACTTTGGGAATCGCCCCAAAAGTAGCAGTGGGCCTTTATGGGTTAAAACAGACTCCCATATCACACATCCCTAAAGTAGAGTTTGCTTACATCAGCCAAGAACCATAATCTCTTCTTCTCATTGCACAGGATTATTAAACTACACAGAGCTTCCCTTTTTGAAGACTTTCAATCTGGGTTGAAGACGACGCCCCTGTTAATGTGACGCTCTTAAACACTTTAAGAGGTTCTTGAATGGATGAGCGCCCCCCAAGCACTCACCCATTCTGCATATGCTCAGGGCAGACTCCCCTGATCCTGTCACACTCTGGTGTGAAATGAGAAAGGTAAAACATTTTTTTTTTTTTTTTACAGATCTCTACCAGAGTCCACAATATGACCCACATTCAGATTTTTTCCCACCGATTTAAACCTGCGCGGTAGTTTTAAGCAGCATCCAACCGACATTGATGCAAACACGGAAGAGCGTTTTACCCCGATAACAAACTGACAAAACAAGTATTTAAATAATGCATAAAATGCCACCACTGAAGATCCCTTTGCACGGGCAACATCTGGAAATATTATCGTGCAAATCCCAGTCACCCTTGAGAAAGAATGTGTTGAGAGTGGGAAGGAAAACCTCAAAAAAAAACCTCCAACAGGTACGTACTCGGCATGGGCCACCGTCTGCCTTCACCAGGAGGAGTCAGTGGGGAATGGAAAGAAATGAAGAGCACAGGGGAACATCAACCCTGGAAGACTGATGGGTCAGAAAGTGCTGAATCATACATACTGTACATGTCTGCAGAAAAGAACAGAGGAAGAGAGGGAAAATATACACACACAAGCTACACTGGGAAAGAGACTGTACAATGTTTTAGTGGTGTATAGATACAAGGAGAAGGAAAAGATGACAGGGGGAGGAGCACGGTGCACTGTGGGAAGTCTC
>JAPTHA010000015.1:11340992-11353777 GCA_029814585.1 Gymnapogon annona
ACACACACACACACACACACACACACACACCCCACCACCATTTGAGAAACACTGTGTAAAAGGAACATGTATTTTAGAACACTTTACAAACAAACATTAGACCATCATAACTGCTGATCCAGACACTGGTCAACATCCACATTATCATACTTCCATTATGGATTCATTTTCTAATTGAGGTCCTTGTCCTTTGTTTCTAACCCATCAGCTTTGAGAACTCAATGCGACCAAATACATTCCCCACACTGAAAGGTACCCGTTAAAAGGAAATAATCAACAATTGTTACCATTTAACTGCTCGACAGAAATAATGTTAGCGCTGAGTGGTGCATTTTACGGGGTGTGTCTGGGAAATGTGCTACACACTATATAATTGATATCTGCGCCGTGTTGCGACACTATGGACATAAAAGTAGAAAAATCCAAAGGGAAGCGTGGACACCTCAGCTTTCGTCTCTCATTCAGTAGTGAGTAGCTGTGCAGTTGTCCAGTCAGATCTACTCACAGATCGACTTCCTTCTAGTCACTCATCTTCATTCTGTTGCGCCCCAACTTTCACACTTTAGAAATGAGTAGCGTCCATTCATTCTGCCAGTGCTGTTTTGGCCTCATCACTCCTACTCATCAGCCTAATCCTGCAGTAACAAAATTAATTTGGCCATTCATATGTGTCCGTTCATTCATTCAGTCAGAGGGTATTGTGATGGCAGAGTCTGTCTGTGTTACTCTTGCTCAGATTATTCCAGAGCATCATTGAAACTCATATTCATGTCACTCTGCATCAGAGATAAACGGTAAAGTGTCCTGCCTCAATTAAACATTCTCCCCCTCTTGTTTTAAAGCTGCAGTCTGCAAGAATGTGTTTTGACGAAGACGCTTTGCATCTTCAGCTGTTCCAAATGTAGCAGAAACTGCATTTGCTACTAAAATAAATATGACAAACCAGCACCCTGGATATGTTTTAAGAAAATAAATAGATTTTTTTTTTATCTTCAGGTGATTATACATAAATCAAGACAATAATTATGAATACTGCATTGCATTTCTCAAACAGATTCCCGAAATCATGCATCTTTAAAACTTGATCATGTATAATATAGACATCAGAGAGCGTGTCCTTATATATTTCAGACCAAGATAATAAAAGTATAATGATCCCCTTTAAGATTTTATACTTATTCTGTCCTGCTCAACTTGGTCGCAGAAAATTGGTCGGCAAACCTAATTTCCCACAGTGGATGCCCTCTAGCTCTGTGCCAGTTTGGCAGTGTTGAGTGACGAAACGAGACCCTATCGTACCCATGATGGCCTTTTCACCACTGTCCGCAACATTCCTTCCCACAGATCTACCAAACACACACACTCTTCACTTCCATCGTAGTAACGACACTAAATCTGACTTTCCCCATGGATACTTTCCTTTCCAGCGTCTTCTCTGCACAGCAAAATAACACCTAGGTCCGGAGCTAAGCATTATCGTGAGTTGGAAACAAAAGCAGTTTCTCACAGATTCTGCAAGAAAACGAGCCAAATCACTACAATGTGATACTATCCAGTCCACCGGGGTCGTTTTAAAGAATGGCTTTAGCCAGTGGATGGAGGTAAAGGCGACGCTTAGGGTCATCTCTCACAAAGATTAGATTAGATTAGATTACATTAGATACCTTTATTAGTCCCCTAAAGAGACAGTGAAATTGATACTGCGTCAAATTCCCACAATGCAATACATGACACAATTTTTGAAAATGCCCAATTTACATTTCAGATTGTTGTGTAAACAAGCGGACCATTTTTGACACATTCATCTTCCAAGTTGTTCACTGAAGTGATGCAGGTGCATGAGCACAGGAGGACTAATGGATTTGTGATAATTAGGACATCACTCAGGTTTTACAGATTAAAAAAAAAAAAAAGTGACAAGTCATAAGCTGGTGTAATTAGAAATGAATCATACTAATTACAATTAAAGATCGGTGTAACATCTGTGTTCAGAAATATTACAGATGCAAAACAAACACAGTACTGAATGGGATTGGCGGTGACACCAGTTCTTGTCTGGAAATGTGAGTCCACTGCGTCTCCCCTCTGTGCGTTCTCATTCCAGTCCATGAAATATGTAAACATGTGCCTTCATGCATCTTGACTCAGATTTGGTCCAGTTAGAGAGTGCGATGTGATCACTCGTGTTTTTCTATCTGTCAGTAGAATTGAACTACTGCCCTAGTTTTCTTCACACGTGGTGGAAGGGTAGGAACGAGGATGAACCCCCTTAAATATTAGAGCAGATCCATAAAGAGGGGTAGGAGCTGGCTTTCGGAGAGCCTGAGGCTTTTTTTTTTTTTTTAAATTGTACGGGCTGACAAAAAGGAGAGGGAAGAAAAAAAGCAAAAAAAAAAAAAAAAAAAAAAAACAGTGAGAGGATTAGACTGTTGGGCTGCAATCTCACTTATGTGCCCTTCGAGTGTTGTGAAAATAAATAAATAAATAAACCACAGACAACGATGAAAGCACAACACTGTTTATCAACTCATCGGCTGATTCAGAGCCAGAATAAACCAATGCGATTTTTGAAAACACCCTTAATTACATATTTAACACACTGGGTTTTCAATACCGGAGAACCTGTCATTCAAGTTCCTGTCTACATAAAAATAATAATTTGCCATGATCTTAAGAAAGTGGAAAAGCGAGACCATTGTGTGAACATGACAAATTATGAGGGAAATGGGCTGAAAGGAATTGAAGGTATCTGCCGTCTTTGAGTAAATATTCTCTTCTTGACTCACAATTTATGCATACATAATCACCGATGTTACACAACTAAATGGGTTACTGGTGCATGAATAATTTCACAGCCATCACACTGTAATTTTTTTTTTTTCCTCCTCTTGGAAGGTTTTGCAGAGTGTTGATGTTCTCTATGTGTATGAGCATGACAATATTAATCAATCAATCAATAAATAAATACTTTATTTATCCCCTTAGGGAAATTGCTGTGTCCAGCAGCTCACCTGAATAATACGAAAGACTTGTAAAAACATACAGGAAAACATAAAAACCACGTGCAAACATAAAACCACAGGGAGGCTAAGAGGAACTGTACAGTCTGATGGCAGACGGGGATGAAGGATCGCCGAAAGCGTTCCATCCTGCAGTGCAACGATAGCAGTTGGTCGCTAATCATTCATTCGGTCAATTATTACCAATGGCACAATATTGGGAATTTGACAGATGTCAACAGGATAATCCGTTTGAGGCTTCAGAATGGGAATTGTTTTTCCAAAATGAAAATACTTAGACATGTGGGATATTCCATTATTGTTCTAAATTCATGGCATTTCTTTGGATGTACCTATTGTGCAACCTGCTTCTCCTTTGTAGGTTTTACCACCAGTTGCACCATATGGTCCGGTTGGTACCCCTGATGTCATGCTGTCCATAAAGCTCATCTCTGCGTTCAACTGCTCTATCGAATGGAGTCTATGCTGTTAAGTACAATGTTAAAATATAATTATGTGTAATTTGATTCTTAAATTAGGCACTAGTTTTCCTAACCCTAAGGGGCTAAATCCATTTATTTAACTCAAATGCATTTACTGGTTTCCATTTTTCATGTTTTACCTACAGCAGATTGTGCTTTTAAGTGTCTTAAACTTCATGTCTGCTCCTGGGCAATTTACAGCAGTGCATAGCATTACTTGCAAAGTGTTAATACACAATTGAAATAAATCATTACTTTATTTATCTTCCTTTGGGCTGAAAAGCACAGATAACGGGTTGACGAATGACAGACAAAGACTGAAGCTGTAAAACTTCTCATTAAAGCCTTATTGTTCACCAGTGTGATCCATAATCATCAGGTTTGGCAGGAATTAATAATATTAATATAATACCTGAATGTTATCTAGCAGCAATGTAAGTTTTTTTATCCTCCGATTAAGATTTGTGACTCTTTTTTATCAACTCTATCCACTTCCTTTGTTCTTAATCTTAACATGTATGGTGGTAGACCAGTATAAAACCTATTTTAAAAACAACAACAACAACATTTGTTTAAAGGAGCTGTGCATGGATGGGTGGAATATTAACCTCAGTAGCCATTTAATGTGTGTTGCGCGTATATTAAGAATAGGTTCATCAGTGTCAGGGTTTAAAACTGTTAGTTAGAAGTCATATTTTATTTAATAGTATTTGCCTCTGCTGACTGAAGTTAAATGATGAAAGACAACAAAAATTAGTCCTGACCATTAATACCATCTGGGCAGAATGGACAGACAGATGGACAGGCAGTTCAATGATCACCATGCCCCTTTGGCTGAGGGATACAACCCTGAAGTTTGCAGCCAAACTCAATCACAATTGTTTTGAACTTGAGTCTTTACACTGAAACTTCTCTCTGCAACATTACATATTTTTTTATTGCTGTATTCCAGCTAACATTGCATAGTTTGTGGAATGTCTTCATTGAGTGAAAACTCTATCCGTTTTTCACTGCATTTATTCATATTTGTACTTTATTAAAACAAAAACTTTTCCATTAAGTGTAGAAACTTAACATTTTCTTAATTTTATTTGTTGTTCTTTGTTTTCCACTGCATTTATTCATATTTTTCCTTTATTAAAACACAAACTTTTCCATAAAGTGTAAAAACTTTAACTTTTTATTAATTGTATTTTGTTGTTGTTTGTTTTCCACTGCATTTATTTATATTTTTAATTTATTAAAACACAAACTTTTCCATAAAGTGTATAAACTTGACTTTTTATTCATTTTAGTTTTTGGCGTTGCCACCAGGGATTTTTAATGCACAGATCGGAAATGGGAGTGAACACACCTTCATCCATCCTCTGAGCTCTCAGCGGTGGATTTTTAGTAAAAGTTAAACCTGGGTGAGACTTTTACTCATCTGTTACACGTGCCACACCAAATGTCTATATGCATTTACGTGTGTTTGTCTCTGTGTTGGATTTAACACTAACGAGATGTCCAACTATGGGAGCCTTTTTTTTTTTTTTTTTGGAGACTTTTACTTCCTTTTCCACACAGACATCTTTTTAGAACCCAAAACGACACACGTCAGCGAGACAGTTGTGTAAGTGACGTGCACGCAAACCCACGTTGCATCATCTCAGTTCGGATCGTGCAGTGCTGGGTCGCTCTGGTCTCTTCTCCCTTTGCTCCCTTTGCAGTATGTAATTAGCGGTGCCATCTGTATGCTGTGGGCTGTCAGAGACTCAGAGGTGAGAGCAGCACAGGAGGAGCACGGCTGTCCATCCTCATTTACACTCAAATCATTACTTCAGCCTATTCATAGCCTTTTTTCATTACTCTGATGCTCTTTTCCCAGGAAAATGCTCCTCCAGATTAAGCCATCAACTCCAAACTGCTCTATTTTCTCTGCAGTGCACGTTACCTCACTGTCTCCTTTGTGTGGCATTCAACACCTCAAATGTCAATTCGCAGCTGCCATTATTTCACGGCGTCGCATTCCTCTGTTCTCAGCGCTATCCATCAAGGTTTTGCACATCTGCTAATTCCACACCTTCCTCTGTGTGTGCCCTGCTCTCCATCATTCTTTCTCCCTTCATCGACTATATATGTCTTTAGTGGTTTCTGTTATTCGCTCTCGCTCACTCACTCACTCCCTTCCTCCCTCCCTTCCCTTCCCTTCCTTTCCTAAGGCCCAAGGCAGCAGTGTCGGACTCTCAGAGGAGAACTGCAGGTTTAAATGACGAGCTTGTTAACGGGGTCACCGATAATACCGCTAATTAGCTGCGGTATCACCTTGAGCTGTGGTCCCAGCAGCTAGATAAGACAGTGAGTAAGTGAGAACAGTGCGGCGGAAAAAGAAACTGAAATTATAGTAGTGTCCTTCTGACAAAAGATAATTCATCTGTGAGCATCTTATACAAAGACTAATAAGAAATTCATCATATTCCTGTGCTTCGAAAAGTTAATTATGGTTTTAATTAAAAGAAGCATGTGGTGTTGCCCTTTAAAAGAAACTCACCTGTTAGTGAAAATAACTTGCTGGATCTTATTTCTGAAATAATTTTAATCTTGTTCTACACTTGTACCCATTCCGACAATGTGATTGTTAAAAATATTCTTATAGTTTTATGTTAATAGCACGGGGTCACTTAGAATTTGATGCAACTTGTCGTTTTAAAAATATCAAAATCACTATGTAATTAACCTGTTTAAAAAAAAAAAAATCAATGCGGGGTGGGATGTATATAAATCGCCAGCTTGAGTCCATTAGCACCAGATTTCAAAGTTAATCCATTCTGCGTACTATTGGCTACCGAGGAAACCACAAGACCTCCTATTGGTCCAAGCAAGTCATTAATGAGCCCCAGATGTCCACTTCACTCAGTGGGATTATCATGGTGTTTAATATTGATATCAGTCGAGCTAATTACAGCCTATTAATTATGGAACAAATAATTGAAAGGGAAAAACTATACTCCAGTTAGTGTAATTAAAGAAGACTAATTAATGCATTAATTGATTTGATGTTAATTTAATTTTCCATGAAATTGGAAGAATCTTGGGAGAATCGTGCTGAGTGAGATGCAGACCCTGCGACAAGTTTTGTGTGACGTGAGTTTGATGGGAAAAGCTCTGTGGAAAAAAAAAAAAGAAAGAAAGCTGCATGTGCAACCTCACGCTAACAAAGTAGAAGCAACTACAGAGGAGTGTTTGATGGAAGCGTGATAAGGAATTTCATGTCATCTGAGGTTCTTCTAAAGACACACGTGGATACTCAAACCTGGTCCTTTTTTCAGTTTTGCCTTGTACTTTTTCCTAATTGGGGAGCGTGCTTAAACTGGATGGTACCCTTTCATCAATTAGACTCGAGAGAGCATCCTTTCCAACCACAGGGATTTTATCTCAAACCCCCAAAATACAGAAATAGAAGGAAAAATGGAGGCACATATCTGAGAGCTGGATGAACCTTTGTTCTAAAAAGAGAAGGAGAGAGAGGGAGAAGATAAAAACCTTCTTCGTCTGGGATCTGGGTCACAGTTATGTGTTGCGGCGCTCAGAGTTTCTGTGCCGCACACTGTAATGACTGTACCGTCTCTGGATAGGTTATGGGAACAATCTCCCTGGTGAAGCGTCACTGAGCAGATCAAGCACCCTCTCGCACTCTACTGTAAAAACGCAAACAGCAATCAAAGACCAAAATTCACACTCCCGCATGCTAAGGCCTGGTCATATGATACACTGTGATACGGAGCCAATGAGGCGAGCAGCCATATCAGGTTACGAGACAGAGAGGAGGCCAGCTCAGACAGACTGGTCGCGCCGTGAAAATCTGCCGCCCCACTCTGTTTCAACCGGTCCGTCCCCCCACAAATATACCACAAGAGGGATTCTCAGAGTCAGCAACAACACTGATTTATTCTTTCCCTCAAGTTTCACCTCCTAACCGGCCTCGAGCTCGCCTGGCGTCAGCATGAATGAGCTCTATTAGATTAGCGGCGCGGAGAGCTCGCCAAAACCCCCTTCTCCAAACCACATTATGAGGATGCGTGTCTTCGTACGACTTTGCCTTCCCAGGTCACTGCACTCATTTTTGCAAGTACAAAACTAAAACGTGTGCACACTTAATTTGCTAACATATGCCAGCACATAGACACGCGGGAGCAGGCGGACACAAAAGCGAGTGTATAAGAAGCAACAGAGGCATTTGATTGACATTAGCACAGCGACTGTAGATCTAATTTTCTCGGCTTGGTGGAGAGGAACAGCAATGGAGAACACAGCAAATCAGCCTGTCAGTCAAAGTGGCGACCTGCCCCTGCTCTGACTCCGCTAGCACGTGTTCGTCACGGCAAAGCTACAGCTGGGAAAACCGTGCGGGAACAACAGGTACATCTTTTGTGTTGGTGAAGCAGAAAGGATCCACGAGTCTTAATTGTTAATATATTGCTTTATTTCATCCGGTGATACGCGGTAATTGTAATGACTTCAAGAAGACAGCAACATTTGATGAATAGTAACAAACGAGCTCTCTCATTCTTTCCATCTTGGTGCTTTGGTGTTCATTGTATCCTAGATTGAAGATCCACTACTCATTCATTTTCCCCAACACACATCCCTCTGCTAAAGAGAGCACTTGAAGGAAAACGCATTTCATTACTAAACTTGATTGTTGCTATATATGGCAACAAATTGTTTCTCTTTTGTGCCATGACATAAGGTTATCAAACGCTTTGAGTTTGAATGGATTGTAGGTTAAGATCGTCAGATGCTTCTTAATCTAACAGATCCTCCAGGGGGTTAAACAAGGTGTATCAGATCGATTTAGCTGCTTATGGGGGAGGACTCAGCAAGAAAGAGGTGGTGCTGCAAAGCCTGAGGCGGACAGAATAAGATTTCAGCGGAAGGTATCTGCTGTATCTCTGCTTTGCTGGCGGGAAGGAGGTAGGTGTCATATATTTTGTTATCAGCAGCATAGGAATGCTCCCCATATCTTTGATATCTCTGCTTTATCGTTGGTATAAACAAAAAGGCCTTTGAACAATAAAATAATGGCCGCAGGGTGAGAATAGCCATCCAGCTGCCTTCTTTTTACTTGTTTTCCTGCGTTTCCTTTTGGCTGTCAGAGTGCAGAGGCCTCTGCAGCGGCAGCCCACACCAACAGTCCCCCCAAGATTCTTATCCTCTATGGTTTGGCCATTTTTGCTTAAGGAGTCTTTGTCACAGGTGACCACAGGTGAAGGACATCAGCTTCTTGGCCTTATCTCGTCTTGTTCTTTTTATTATCTTCTCTTTTATACCTGATAAAAAGTCAAGATGGACTTTGCAGCGGTAGGGTTCCCTGTAGAAGACCACTCAGTGGTTTTAAAATCCAATTTAAAACCTAATTTAGTGTTGCCGGCTTTGAGAGGATACAAAATAACTCAAGATTTTATTCAGTGCAAGGACATCTCTTATTTTAGACTGTATGCCTAGGAGCCTCTGGAGCTGAAAGTACAGTATGTGTGCAGGTGAAGTCGACTCGATGAAGGTGCATCGTATTAAACCAGCCTTTTCCATTTGTTGTTTCTCTGCTCTTCTCACTCTGCTTTGACTGAAAGTTGGTGATTGGATGCATGAAAGAAGCACTTACCTTTGTGTGTAGAGACATCTCCTTGACTTCTGCTTTCATTAACCTCTCTGTGTGCTCCATCAAAGAGAGGGGAACGAGATATAATAATATCCCAGTGACGACACACGGGTCAGGACCCCTCTGATCCTGAGAGGGGAGAATATCTCATTAAGAGGGAAAGCCTTTGGGACACTAAAGCAATTTGGTTTGCCCTCTGTTCTCAGGAACCAATTAAAACATTAGCCTAAACTATCGCAACGCTCACAGATGTTGATATGCAGCGTTGACATTTGTATGCATAAACTGAAAAGTAGAAACTGCATCATTGGTTCCAGAGGCAGAAATCATCTGAGGTTGACGCAATAGTATGGAAGAGTCCATTCTTACACACAGAAAATAGTGTCTTAAACTGCGCAACTTTGTGATTATTGAGTGTAGTGTGTAAAACTGGGCGAGAATAACTTAAAATAGCACTTTACATGGCAGCTCATAAATTACATGTAATCAGTCCATAATACTGAGTCATTATCACTGTATTACTAAAGTAATATCCATTAAGGCCACCTGTAACAATTAATGTCAATTTGATCTCCTTCGCCCCATTTAAAGATATGAAATGATGATTTCTTTTTCCCTTCCGGGGAATCCAATGAGTGAATACAATTCGCTTATTTGATTCGGCAGGAGTTTTTACATTGGATGTCCTTCCTGAAACAACCCACTGGACACTCACCCCAGGAATTGAACCCGGGTCCCCTATGCACTAGCCCAGTGCCTTACCAACTGAGCTATCCAGCCGGGCACGACCAAGTTATGAAAATTGTATGAAATATATATTTTTTCACATATACAAATATCAAAGGAAACACACTTTTCTCTGATCCAAATCAATGAATCTATCAATTTTATGATTAGAATGAAGAATTATTCTATCCACATATGTGGTATAGCATCCAGCTGCACGTCTAAGGAGGAGTTATTCCACACCGATGAGTTTATTAACACAACTCTAAATGGTTACTGTTGGCTGTAACCACGGCAACAACAGGCCAAACTCTATGTATAGAAAAACTGAACTGCGTTCCCTCATCCACTCACCGCATACAGACGTCATCGCACACACAAAAAACAGGTTTCCTGGCTTCGCCCCATCTTGCTGTCTTTCATTCATGCATTCATCTCCCAAAGCCACACAGACACCGTCCTCTGCCGAATTGTGTCCTGAGGTGGATGTGAATGTGTGATGAGATTAAAATTTAGTGAGCAGATCAATCCTCACATGACAAATTAATTTTCATTGGTGCTAATACTCATGAGTGAGTGAGAGCCAGTGATGAGTGAATGGGTGGTGCTAAGTATCCAGAGGACAAGTCTGATGTTAAAGATATTATCAAACTTATGCAAAAAATTCAAATATAAATAATATACCATAGAAAAAAATATGAGAAATTTAACGTGAAAGGAAGATACAACATTCGATCCTCATTCTAACGCAGACCTGCACAGCTTTTTTTTTTTTTGTAAAAATTAGCCCTGGGAACAAACCCCGGGGGCATTATCCCTTAACCCTCACATATCTGTTATGCATAGTGGTATTTTCGTTGTGCCTCATTTGTCTATTATTTCCCACGGTTCTAGATCTCCAGGTGTGGTGTGTTGAGGTGTGATTATGACCCACTAGTACCTGGTTCCCCGCGACCCTGCAAAGGATAAAGCGGGTTCAGAAAATGAGTGAGTGAGAGAGTAGTACCCGGTTGGAGGTTTTCCTGTCATGAACTCAGTTGTTTGTGACTTCGTGGCTGTTTTTTTGTGAAGCCTTTAAGGCCTTTGATGCTCCACTGTGATACTTGTCTGCGAGCCTGATTCGCAACTTTGACGTGACATATCTAAACAGCCACTGGTAAACAAATGCATCTTCTGATGGCAAATATTACATATTTCACTGTGTTACACTAATTCATCAATAATTCAGGTCAAAAGCGCTTTCTCTGATCTTTAGTGACATCAGATATGATTCCTTGAGAGACTGTGAGAGAGCTCAGTTGGTAGAGCGAGTCATTCCATGACTGAAGGGTTGGTGGTTTGAATCCTGGCTCCAATTTGTGCTTTGGGCACCATAAATAGGTAGAAAAGAGTGATATGAGTGCAATCCATTTGCAGTAGTGGATGTAGAAACACCATCACCTTCTGCAAAATTGATTCATCAATAATATTCATGGAATAATAACACTTGTTTTTATGTTCCCACAGTGATGTGTTTTGATAACAAAGTCACTTTTGCTGCAGGTTTTTTTAGACATTTGAATTTACACTGAGCTTTTATGGGCATTTACATGGTTAGGAAATGAATAAGAGCAAAATATCAGCTTTTAAATTAAAGACATAATGCTTAAATAAGAAATATTGGATAATCGCTTAGGACGGGTTAGATGGAAGAAAAAAACTGTAAGTCATTGATTCATTTATAAGTCACTGGTAGTCTTCAGAGAGGCCTTTAAGGGTTAATTAAAATGTCATAATGAACAAGATAAATCACAAACTCCCCTCACAAATCACCTCACTATAAGATATTTCTCCATCATACACACGGACCCTTAAGATACTACTAGGCACAATTATTTCCATTCATTTTTACTTTTATAGTAGGAGACCAAACTCTTCTCTAAATTAAAAAAAAAAGTTGCATGTCATTTGTGAGATGGACCTGCACCGTCTATAATCACTAAGTTGGCCAGATTCCCAAAAGTTACCCGTGCATTCTTTCTTGTCCAAATCCAATCACAGTCATCGTAAATCCAGTGAACAAACTTAGAGGAGAAATCTTAATTCAGACTGTTAAAGCCCCCTCCCGCCTTCGTTTTCCAACTGAGTTTTCGCTCCATTTTCCATCCAAAGATTTGATTCCATTCCAATAAACCGTGTTTCCAGGCCAACTGAGAAAGTCCCAACAGCTTCATTCTGTGCTAATGAAGCACAGCCTGTCCGTAACCACATTTCAGTCTATGAAATTTGTGGATAACTTTGGCTTGCGTGGAGAGTGGTGCTCAATCTTCCGGCTTATCTCTAACTCAATTCAACAATTACATGCAAATAAACCACAGATTCCAATCACTGAAAAATTATACGAGGAAAAAGTTTAGAGCAGAGTTAGACTCAGATCAACATCCACCCCATGATCAAATGTAGTAACTACTTAGTCAATAATTCAACTGATAAGGCAGACTTTTCAATTATCCATCATTCAGGACATCTGCGATTCTGCTGTGTTTTCAATATTTGTTCATTTAATCTTCTTTCATTGGACTTATTTATGGGATTTAATACAATCCAAAACAATGTGAAAACGTTCCCAGCAAAATTAATATTAATTCCGCAAGTTTTCATTTTCATTATTATCTACAGAAAAGACAGAACAGGTGCTTTGTATTTCATAATCTGGACATCTGATTACACAGAAACACTTGTCGGGGGTGAATGTACTTCACTGCTCTGCTTTTGACAAGCTATAATCACAGTTTGAATAGGTCTTTCCTCAATGACATTACATAGAAATACACAGCCCTTGAAAAAACAGCATCACTACAAAATTATGAGGACAGTCATATTGTTACAGTTTTTCTCAAATGCTAAAACACAAAAGCCAATCCTCTAAACCAAATGACCAGTTGTCTAAACACATTTACT